>CAUYQG010192740.1:0-11261 GCA_963574415.1 Tarsius wallacei
TATGAAAACAGAAATGGATCATGCAAACTCTAAAAATTCCTTCTATCACTTACTTTTTGTTCCTTCCTTGGGGCGTGCCGTCCTTTCTTTCTTTCTTTCTCTCTTTTTTAAGTTGGGGACTCACTCTGTTACCCAGCCTAAAGTATGATGGCATTATCACAGCTTACTTCAGCCTTAGCCTCCTAAGCTCAGGCAATCCTTCTGTCTCACCCTTCTGGGTAGGTGGAACTACAGGCACACACCACCACACTCAGCTAATTTTTTAATTTTTTGTAGAAATGAGGTCTGGCTACGTTGTCTAGGCTGGTCTTGAACTCCTGGACTCAAGCAATCCTCTCACCTCAATCTCCCAAAGTGCTAGGAGTACAAAACATGAGCCACCGTGCCTGACCTATCACCTACTTTTTTACTCTAATCAGCGAAATCCTACATACTGAAAAACCACCATTCCTTACTTTCCACACTGACATAACAAAACTCTAAATGCGCTCATTGTATTTGTATTAGATCTCTTGAAATGTTAATTTTCTCTCTTTGTGAGATTTTTTGAATGGCCAAAAATGGTATCTACTGACAATTTTGATTAAAATGTTCAAATTTTAAACTATGCCAACACATTTTCATAATCGGTTAGTGGTATTTGATTGAATGCGTTAAATAGAGATGACATTTTTAAGCTTTATTGAATCATCTCCTTTATTGTTACAAGTTGTTTGCAGGTGAAAAGGAACTGCCCAAAGAGGCTGGCCGACTTCAGTGTATGGTTATGAAAATGAAGGTTATTATTATTTGTCAATAACATTAAAAAATACACATCAATTCTGGGGAAAGTCCAAGAAAGAACAAAAATGAGCATTAAAAATTAGCAAGAATACTTTTAAAATCATAATTTTGTGCCATGCTTGACCCAGCTGCACAAGTAATGTTATATGGGGAAATCATCCTATGAACATTTGTTCTGGAGAACACTGGCTTAATATATTCCAATTTCACATACTTCTGCAGGCAATGGTTGAGAATTCCATAGCCCCAAACTTATATATAATTTAAGCTTATCTATGTCTTGTTTTAGTTTCATTGTGACCCATCTGACTTACCACTTATCAAATCCCTGTTTGGTACCTGGTTAACATCTTCTTGTATAAAGACTGAGAGAACGAGGAATTATAGACACCAGCAAGGTGTGTGGATTCATGAGACTCTTGGTACTTTCAAACAAGCTAGAGCAATGACAGTAATATAAATAGATTTTTTCAGTGAGAATTTTTGTAGAATCCCCAGTTGAAATATGACCTACACCTCCTGAGGCATCTGTTCTACGTATTTGATCTGTTTCTAAAGTTAGGTGTTCAGTATTAGCATGAATGAATTCTCAGCTACAACTTCTTGACCTCTCAGACATATAGAATTGGTTGTATCCTTTGTTTTTAATATTTGCCTCCCACTCCTAAACTTCTGTGATATCATTTCTCTTGCTTCTGCTCTAATGAGTGTGAATTCTCTTCTATATTTTATAAGATTTTCACCTTTACATTGTTTCTCTTGAAGACTCAGCCCTTGGTCCTCTGGCTAGATGAATCTCATCCACAATCATGATTTCAGCCATCTATCTCTTTAAAAATTCTTAGTCTCTTACTGATTAGAATGTTATAAATATCCAATAATACAGTGAATATGTCAGACTATGAGTATATATCAGAACAATTAACAGGTAAATTAGAGGAAATTTGACAAGATATTTTAACAAGCAAATAATTTGAATATCAAGAATTAAAGAGAAATGCTGAACATCTTACAAACTTTTGTAAAAATGTATATCTTTAAGGTCATGCCAAAAAGTTAAACATAATATGAAATGGATCGTGTTTTGCCTCCACAGCATTTTCTCAAATAATATACCAAAAAATAATACTAGACTTATTATTGATTCTTTTGAATAATTAAGATATTATAATTTTAATCTATATTTTACCAAATTATAAATTAGACTTTTTATAGTTTTTAGCTTTATATTTTAAGTCATCATCTCAATCAAATCTTTTTTCTCTATTAAATTTAAAATTGATTGAAGTGTTTTTCCCCCATATTTTCCATTTGTCATCAGATAGTAATGATTTTCAGTATGTCTGGGTATATATATATATATATATATATATATATCATTCTATCTGAGGAACATAACATGATAAAACTTGCATTCCATTTTATTCCAATACAGGTACCTTTCTAAGGCACTCAATGTTTTCTCAGGAATGGGAATGACAGTTGTTTCAGGAAATAAACAAACATAACTAACAAATATTTTTGTGTAGAAAACTTACATGGATGGAAATAAGCATAGGCTATTTCCTATGATTTTAAAATGTTACGGTTCATTTGGAGAAATATCATTTCAATAGTCAAATAAGTGATTTTTATAACAGACAACCTCTGGTCAATTGCTGGATGAATTTTCAGCTGGGTGATTTTGCTATAGGAGCAGAGGAAGGATGGATAACCGATTCAGCTACAGCCGTACCACCCTGAACATGCCTGATCTTGTAAGATGACTAACTAAGAATTGTTTGGGTACAGTTTTAGAAAGAAGGTGGGAATCCACTGTAAAATGGAATGCAATCCCAGCTAAGGGAGTACATTTACCCTCGGTTACTTTGAAAACTAAAATTGTTGCCTATGAGAGATTCACTTCATAAGTTTCATAAATTTAAAGGGGTATAAAAAAGAAGAAGGAATTACTTAAATGGCATTTTTAAAGGGATATGTCAAGTGATCTTTTCCTTTTTATTCTCTTCACTAAAACTTTTATGAAACTTGAGTTACTGACTTAACATTTTAAAATCCACCTCATTACCATACAATGCTCTTTATCTCTATTCTACAATATTTTTAGAAATTATAAACAGTGGTAAAATAATGATTGCCTTAAGCTCTCACTCAGTTCTGGAGTCACACTCATGAAGTGGGTTATACCTGTCATCAGTCTTAGTCCTCAAATTTTCACTCTAAGAAATCCAAAAGCAGGCAGTCACTTGAGGAAAACTTATCTATGGAATCATGGCATATAACCTAAGCCGATTTTCATTTTGAAACTATTTTAGATCAATCATTTTTCAAGAATTTCTTATTTTCTTGGCTTTACAATTTTTACTATGTGAAATTTTCCAGATAAATTTCCCATGTGGTGAATTTAAGCTGTGATCATAAAAATAGCCTACATGTATTGAGGTGTGAGCACAGTTAAAAATAAATTCAGTAAATAATGTTTTTTTTTTCACCTCAGGAGATAAAGTAATCCCAGCTTTTAAAGAAAGCCGAAATAGCAATTATCAGTATAAAAAGATATATTAAAGCCATTCTTTCTTGTTAATCACTACTCTCAGAAAATGATGACATAATCATTAATTTGGGAACACTGCAGTCCTTTGAAACGTAAAATTTATTTTCTATTCTAAAATCACTGGCTAGAGTCTCTGAAGATATATAGGGTCAAAGAACCTTTCAGACATTAAAAAACAAAACTTGTCAAAGAGTTTCAACTCTTATTTTAATTATTTCCAGCTTTGTCCCTAATGTGACCCTTTGAATTCTGCAGGGTTTTGTTTTTGAACTATTAGCTGTGAAGAGTTATCGACACATTTTTACATGTTCCTGTATAAAACATACATGTATCCATCTGGTTATTTATGAGCATCAAAAAACCAGGGTGGAAGCTTGTTGTAATGACATGTGCAGTCTCATAACACGCAGACCCAATGAGTCCTGGTATTTCCAAGATGGGACAGGCTGACTTCAGACTATGCCATAACACTTGGAATATATTGCTTATAACACTCCTCTGAACCACCTGATCCACATTCTCTGTGTTTACCTCTTCCAGAGGAGGGAGTTTGATTGGTATAAATTATTCTTTTGTCTAGAGCTAGTGTCTGGCCCTCATGAACAGCTCACGAATAGATAGCTTTGCCTTGGGTCTCATATCAATCCTTTGAAACTTAAAATTTATATTGGAGCAGGTGCTCCAATCAACTTTGGTCAGTGTCTCAGAAGATTTGGCACAAACAATGGCAATTTAGGCAGAAAACAGCCATGTGCCACTTTTCTGTTTTAAAAGACTTGTGATCTCTATGAAATTTCATTTTCATGCTTGAAATGAAAATTTGAGAAATTGATTATCGACTGAAATCTTCTAAAATCTAAACTCTTTGAGTACAGGGACATTGTTCTGTGAATCTTTATTTTCATAATCCACAGTGTCCAAGAATTTTTTTTTTAATTTTGTTGTTGAATATATGGCTCTTTCTTTACTCTCAGCATAATAGACAGGCCATCTTCTAGCATATGGAAGCATTTTTACTTTGCAAATTATTCTGAAGTGGATATGATTTGCAAAATACTGTCAAATTAAATATGCATTTCCATATGCTTCTATGAAGACCAAATATATCCATAAAAACTAGCTACAGACAACTTAAAAATCCTTCATGAATTTTTAATCAACATTGATGAACAAAACTCAAGTAGTTCTTTTTAAAGTCCTGCATCCAGACATCTTCTTCCTGTTCCTGTGCTTGGAACATCAGTATTATCTCAAAGGATTATAAGCCAGTATTTCAAAATAATATTTCAAGAAAGCATATTCAGAAAAATTTCAAAGGTTTTTTGTTAATACTTTCACACCGAAAAAATATTGGCTTAGCTCTTATAAGAACCACAAATTCTGAAACTTCATAAAATAATTTTTATTAACCAAAACTTATTATTTCAGGAAGTGCTTTTTTATGACTATGCTTATCATACTGTTAGGTTACTGGACATATTTGAACAAGCCTCCTGTGGAATGAGATTTGAAGGGGCAATTGAATATGTAATAGAACCAAGTGAAACACCAATATTTATAGATGAGTGGGTAAATGAGAGAAAGAAAAGGAATTGAATTTCATGATATCTCCTCAAATTACTTTCTAGAGTAGCGTTAAATCACCTGACTTAGAACAGAGGACAATTGCAAAATAGATGAATATTTTATAAAAAGAAAAAAAAAGGAATTGATAGAGATCTTTTTGAACTAAGAGTGTGTTAGCAATATTCTACCTGCTTAATATCATGCATGTCAAGCCTTATAACAGGCATATTGGGGGACTGGTTTCTGGCATCAAAGGATGAATATACAATTTATGATTAGAAGCAATCTATTTTCTCAGTTTTCAATATTTTTTCTTTGTCATTTGGACCTTTGAATCTGGTTTTGTAACTTAGCGACATTTTTACTTTTCCTACCAACATGCTGATTACCAACTGCCTGGATTTAGACTCTGCTTGCTCTTTCTCTCATTGTTTGTTTTCTGTATGTATTACTTTACATCTATTGCTCTGTCTGACCTTTATTTCATAAGCACTAGTTCTACCTTCTCTATGTGTCTGAACTACTGTTATTTCTGACCTCCAGTATGAACTGTAACAAGTGTGTCTGTTTCTTTTTCCAAGCCTTTCTTCTCACTACACAAGATAATTTAGCAACATTCATGTCCTGCTATGAGGACATGGCCAAAGATCTTGACTGGGGGACTTATCTGAGTATGCAATCATGGCCAGATCCTATGAAACTGACCTTACTTCCCTGAAGACAGAGTTTTAGTATGCTCAAACCCATGCTTACTTGCATTTGGTCATCCAAACTGGATTGATTGACTGGAAAAGACTGTCAGTAGAGGCTGGAAGAAACACTTTGGCTGATGATAGATAAATAGAGCATGGAACAACCAAAAAGGGAAGAGCAGAAGAACCTCTAACTATTCATGAAAATAAATTAAAACATAAGCTGAACATTGTGGAAGAATTTTGACTTACAATCCTTGAAGTTACACCTTCATAATGTCCCTGTGCTATATATATACTTGTTAAAGAAATATTTATTGAGTAGCTACTAGATTCCAGGCACTTATCAATGAACAAAGCAAAGTTCCCTATCTGTACCAAGCTCACATTCCAGCAGAAGAAGACAGACTATATACATAATCAAGAGCCAATTATTTAATATGTTTTAAGTTCATACATCTGTAGATTATTGAAAAAGTACAATAGGAAGAAAGGGGTATTAGAGACAGTCTATGGGAGACACTTAGCAACATGCAGTATTGAAAAGAAAGCATTGAGAAAAGCCTACATTGAAAAAATAAGATTTTGATGAAGAATTGAAGCAATAAAAGAGTGGACCAAGCAGTTATCTGGTGAAGAGAGTTCCATTTAGAGGAAGTATTTTATCAAAGGCTCTAGAGACAGGGTGTTTGAGGAGCAGCAAGGACACCAGCATGGTTGGAGTGGATTGATTAAGCTGGAGATGAGTATTTAATTAGTGAGGTAAAGGCATTCAGATGATGCAGGCCCACGTAAGGCACTATAAAGACATGGATCCATTGCCCATTTGGCTGAAGAGTGAGGTGCCATAACAACATTTAAAATGGTCACCTAGTGGCTTTGTTGGAAATAGGCTGTAAGAAGGTAAGCATAGACTTTGGAAGACCTGCTAGGGAACGCTATTAAAGAAGAGGTGATCACAATTCATAGCAGGAGAGTAACAGAGGAAGTGATGAAAGGTAGTAAGATTCTGATTCTATTCTAAAAGATAGATGGCCCCACTATGAAGGAATTAAATAATAGAAATATAATAAAGTTTCAGTTACGCAAGATTAAATTTTCGAGTTCTGCTTTACAACATTATACCTATAGTTAACAACACAATATTGTACCTTTAATAATTTGTCAAGAAGACAGGGTTAAATGTCCACTTTTAACCACACTTTTTAAAAAAAATGAATAAAACATTAAACATGGAAAAAAGAATAGAAACATGAATGTCAGTTAAGGGATGGATGTTTGCAGTGATGTAAAAATAAGCTGCTCACTAAAATATGATAATAACAAATGGGATGGAGAAAGCAGGACAAGAGTTAAGCGTTAATGAAGACATTGAATCAAGAAGACATAGAAAAAATTTGGATAGAGGGGTTAGAATGAGGGAAGAATCAAAGATAAATTTGATGTATGAGCAAAGGACTGCTAAACTGTTAGTCCAATATCACACAGTTATTTCATCTAAAACTAAAAAGTTTTTGCTTGAACACCTACTATCAGCAGGGTGGTACACAAAGCAATTGGTACACAGACCTATATCAGCTCTCACTGTCCTGAACTTAACATTCAGTGTCGGCAACGAAAGGAAAAGGAGGGGTTGGGAAAACTTGCTAAGGTGATGTGTAGACTGGCTGTAGAAGACCCCTAATTCTCAGTCAGACTGAAAGGGAACAGGTAGAAGTGGAATGTTCCGGGGGGGGGGTTCCTGGCATCCCAGTCAGGTGCCAGATCATTGAGATCCTTATGTTCTAAGGAATTTTGATTTTATTTGAAAGACAAAGAAGAGGCCCTGGCTGTTCATGTAGAGGAACATTACAAGTTCAGGTCTCTTTCCCTTTCTAAGTCTTGGTTTACTCATGGGAAAAATAAATAGACCTGGAAGATTCCTTCCCAGCTTTTAAACGCTCTGATTCTCAAGTAATAAAAATGAAGTATCAAAATAAGGTGAGCTGCTGGTAGTGATAGCTCAGAAATTAAAACCAACCTGGTGGAAGTCTGTGTATCACTGGCTATGTGGATAACTTTGGTGACCCACTACCTTCCCTATCTCTTTGTAATAAGTAGATGAAAAAAAGGATAGTAAGTTCAGATAACTTTGTAACAAGCATTACAATAACTTTCTCATCTTTTCCTTTTTCTCAAATACAAGAGAGTACTATCTATATCTATATCTATATCTATGTCTATATCTATATATATCTTAAAGTTCAGTTTCTAAAGATGTTACTATGAAAATTAAGAATATGTCAGGCTTATTTGAATGTATACATTCCTGATTGCTCTCTGAAGAAAACAACCTTTGTGGAACTTTTTAACCCATGAAACATAATCATTTGATGAGGAAAATAATAAACTTGAAGCTAGGTTATAGAGGACATTAAGATGATAGAGACTATAACTTATCTCCAATTACTATTACAGATTTTGTTTAAGAATGAACAGTTATGTTGTTCCCCACATGTTCCATTTTTTGCAATACTACAACAATTTATCTGATTCAACACATTTTTTAAAGCCATGAAAGCAGTAAGACAATTATATTTAGTTTTAAGTTGTGACCTTAAGAAAGAAGAAAGAAAAAGAAAGGAATAAGAAACTTTTTCTCCTAGTTATATTCACATTTTCTATCACAGACTTAAAGTATTAAGTATATGATAATAAATTGTCAAATTAAAGAACTTTATGGCAGCAGTCTTTTATAAAAATGAATGCTCTTTAAAAAGAGTGTGATTTGATTTTATTATATTTTTTATTTTGTGCCAAAGATGAACTGAGCATTTAACATAAACCAAGAAACTGGAATTGGTTTTTGTTTAGCTTTGGTGAGGTTTAGGGTGAGGAAAAGGTAGGGTGCTTAAAGGATAAGTTAAATTAATTCAATGCATGATATATTTAGGAATTCATATGGAAGATTCTGCCATTAAAGACTTGTTAAATAGATCAAGGAGAGTTTGGATTTTTCATTTCATAACTCCTGCATCCAAAATCATACTGACTGGTTCCCTGGTGGCTGTCTCTTACTAAATCTGAATATTGTGCTTCAAAGATGCCTTTAAAATAAGTGATGCTTTCCATTTGATAACATTTATTTGAAACTCCTTAGGAAATTTATGATGTTCAAAGAACACAAAGCATATTAAGATCTTTGCTTTTTATTATTTATTGGCTGTCTTCCAACACCTTACTTCTATCAAAATTCTGTTAATATCACCGTTCTAAGTAAATTAACTTCCCATCTTGATTTTTAATTTTTGATGAGAAAAGTTCTGAATGTCTAGTCCAAGTACAATAAGATTGTATCTTAATTGTTATTGTTCATATTCAGTTCTTAGGAATGATTTATGAGGAATGATTTGTGATAATAGCTACTTATAAGCAAATTTAATTATTTTTAATTTTACTTTATTAGCTTAAAATATTTGTTTTTTAGAAATCTATGCCAGGATTTAATTTGGATTACTTTTCTTTTGTGTTCTGATTTTACTTTTCCTACACTCCAAGTGAAAGGCTTTTAAAACAAATTTAACTTCTCCTAGGTTTCGTGAAATGTATTTTGTGTTTGTATAAATGTGGAGTTTTTTTTTTTACATAATAATTCCTTTAATTACTTTTGAAAAGGCTATAAACAGTCCCCATTTTTATTTGTTAAAACTTCAACATATAACATGAGTGATATACATACTCAAGTTCACTAAATCAGGTGTCTAGGACCATGCATTTTTTTATTTTTTATTTGTTTATTTTATTTTAAAGATATAGGATAAAATTCAGGATAGATATACAAGTGGTCACTGTACAGGTAAAGTTTGAGCCTTCCTTTGCTCCCCACTTTGTTTAGTTTGAGATCAGTTACCCTTATTGATGTTATGTGACCCTTCTTCCTCTGGCAGTTTCCAGCTACTGCCAATCCCTTTCTTATAGTATTATGGTAAATGTTCAGGTTCTACCTATGTGTGAGAACATGTGGTAATCAGTTCTTATTTCTGTGATAAATCACTGAGTATTATAGACTCTAAATCCATCCAAGTTGCTGCGAAGTCCATAATTTTGTCCTTCTTTAGGGCTGTGTAATATTCCATCATGTATATGCATGACATATTTTTTATGCAGTCCACTTTGAACGGGCAGCATGGTTGGTTCCATGCTTTAACTATTGTAAATCGTGCTGCAATAAATATGCGTGTGCAGGTATCTTTTTTGTAGAGTGATTTGAGTCCCTCTGGGTATATTCCCAGAAAGGTGATTGCTGGGTCATATGGAAGGTCAGTTTCTAGTTCTTTTAGGAATCATCACAGCGTTTTCCATAGAGGTTGAACTAGTTTGCATTTCCACCAACAATGTAGAAGCATTCCATTTTCTCCGTATCCTCAGCAGCATCAGTTTTTGTTTATTTGTTTGTTTTATTAGTGATGGCCATTCTTACTGGAGTTAGATGGTATCTCAATATGGTTTTGATTTGCACTTCTCTGATGATTAGTGAAGCTGAGCATTTTTTCATGTGTCTGTTGGCTGCTCACATGCCTTCTTTTGAGAAGTAGATGTCCAGTTTTTTTCCTTTCATCATGTTTGAGTTCCTTGTAGATCCTGGATGTTAGGGCTTTGTCAGATATTTTTGGCAAATATTTTTTCCCATTCTGTGGGCTGTCTCCCCACTCTTGATGGTGTTGTTGTTCTTATTGTTGTTGTTGTTTTTGCTTTTCAGACGCTTTTCAGCTTGGTGAGGTCCCACTTGTCTGTCTTATCTCTTATGGCATTGGTTTTGAGGGTTTGATCAGGAATCAGCTGTTCATTACGATTTATGTAAGGGTTTCTCCAGCATTTTCTAAGATTCTTAAAGTTTGGGTTTTTTCATTTAGGTCTTTGATCAATTTAGAGTTGATTGTTGCATATGATAATAGGTAGGGGTCCTGTTTAAATCTGCATGTGGTCAGTCAGTTTTCCCAGCACCATTTACTGAATAGGTTCTCCTGTGTCCGGTGGTTGTTGGTAAAGGCTTTGTTGAAGATGAGTTGATTGAGAAATTGAAGTTTTGCCTTCAGAATCTCTATCTGTTTCCTTGGTCTATCTGCCTGTTCTTGTACCAATACCAGACTGTTTTGATTATTGTAGCTTTTTAACAAAGTTTAAAGTCAGGGAGTGTGATACCACCTGCTTTGTTTCTTTTGCTAAGGATTGTTTTGGCTATTCATGGTCATTTATGTTTCCATATGAATTTCTGTATTGTCATTTCCAGGTCTGAGAAAAATGATGTTGGTAATTAAATGGGCATAGCATTGAATCTGTAGACTGCCTTTAGTAGAATGGACAGCTTAACAATGCTCATTCTTCCAATCCATGACCACGGAATATTTCTTCATTTGTTTGTGTTATCTTTGACTTATTTGAGCAGAGTTTTGTAGTTTTCATTGTAAAGATCTTTCACTTCTCTGGTTAGGAAGATGCCAAAGTATTTCATTTTTAAATTTTTGTTACTATTGTGAATGGGATTGTGCTTTTTATTTGGTTCTCTGCCTGTTTGTTGTTGGTGTATAAGAATGCAACTGTCTTCTGCATGTTTATTTTGTACACTGAAACTTTGCCAAAGTCCTGTATCAGTGCAAGGAGGTTTTTCACAGATTCTCTTAGATTTT
>CAUYQG010192744.1:0-13430 GCA_963574415.1 Tarsius wallacei
ACATTTTTCTATTTTAACCTATTGATGTGATAAATTATATTATTTATCTTTGAATGTGAGACTACCTTGCATATTTAGGGTAAATGCTTCTTGGTCCTGGTGTTTAATTCTTTTTATACATTGTTAGATTTGATCTGGTAACTTTAAAAATAGTTTTTGCATTCTTTTCATGAGAGATAGTGGCCATAGTTTTCTTTACTTGTAATGTCTTTGGTTTTGGTATTAGGACAACATCGGCCTCAAATAATATTTTTTTCTGATTCTATCTCTTGGAAGCAAGTACAGAAAAAATGGTATATATGTTTTTTATATATTTGGTAGAATTTACCAGCAAACTCATCTGGACCTTGTGTTTTCTGTTTTGGAAAGTTATTAATTATTGATTTAATTTATTTAATAAACATAGCCTATTCAAATTGTCTATTTTTTCTTGTGTGAGTTTTGTCAAGTTGTGTCATTCAAGCAATTGATTCCTTTCTTGCAGGTTAACACATTTGTGGATGTAAACTTGTTCATAATATTTCTGTATTATTACTTTAATGCCCCTGCAATCTGTAATGATGTCTTTCATTCATTATATTGGTAATACATCTTTTCTCTCAGATGGACTAGAGATTTATAATTTCTTGCTCTTCTTTGTAGGTTTTGTTTTTGCTGCTTTTCTTTGTTGCTTTGTTTCAACTCTATTCACTCGGCTCTAGTTTTATTATGTTCTTTTTTCTGCTTACTTTGGATTAATTTGCTCTCCTTTTTCTAGTTTTCTAGGGTGAAAGCTTGAATTTGATTTTAGAGCTCTTTTCTTTTAAATATGTGTATTCAATCCTGTAAATTACACTCTAAGCACTGCTTTCATGGCACTCCACACATATTGATAAGCTTTATTATCATTTTACTTGAAAATATATTATAATTTATTTTGAAATTTCCTCTTAGAATCTTATTACTTAGAAGTCTATTGCCAATCTCTAAGTATTTGGGAATTTTTTTCAGCTTTCTTTATTGTATTGATTTTTCATTTAATTCCATTGTGGTCTGAGATTGTACAATGGGCAATTACTATTCAATTAAATTTGATAAGGTATCTTTTATAGTCCATAATGTGATCTCTTGGTGACTATTTCAACTGGCTTGAGAAGAATATGCATTATACTGTTGTTGAAAGAAGTAGTTTATAAATGTCCATGATATTCAGTTGATTGATGGTGCTGTTGAGTTCAATGATTTTGTACTGATTTTGGCCTGCTGGATCTGTTTATTTATCATAGAAGGGTGTTAAAGTGTCTATCTATAATATTAAATTCAACCATTTTTTTTGCAGTTTTTGCTTCACCTATTTTGATGCTTTGTAGTTAGATGCATACACATTATGTTTTGTTATGTCCTCTTAAAGAATTGATCCTTTGTATTATAACATATTACCTTTCTCTAGTTCTGAAATTTTTCTTGATCTGAAGTCTACTCTATCTCAAAGTAACACAGTTTCTTCTGCTTTCATTTGTTTGGCATGCATATCTTTCTCCATTCCTTAAATTTCAGTCTGTATATGTCTAGTATTTAAAATAATTTTCTTTTATATGATTTAGTTGGCTCTTCTTTTTTGATCAACTCTGACAATTTTTGTCTTTTAATTTTCATATTTAAACATGAATTTTTCAGGTGACTGATATAGTTAGATTGATAACTATTATAGTTCACTATTTTTCACTTTTTCTTACTTTTTATTTTAATTTTTGTCTACCATGCTTTTTCTGCCTTATGGGGTTTGGGTCAGGCATTTTATGTTATTCTATTTTTTTCTCTTTTCTTAGAATATCAATTATATTTCACATCTCTGAATTTTTTAGTGATTATTTTAGAGTTTGCAATATATACCTATACTTAATTTAGTTCCACTTTCAAATAACTATATGTCACTTCATGGGTAGTGTAAATACTTTAATGTGATAAAATGTTTCTAATTTCTCCCTTTTGTCCCTTGTTTTGTTGTTGTCATTAATTTTACTTATACAAAAGTATATACACAGATACATGCAAAAAGTGATTCTTAAGTGATTATTGTCATTACTTTGAAAAAATAAGAAAAGTGAAAGTTTTTGTGTTACCTCCACTAATTCATTTTCTAATGTTCTTTCTTTATGTAAATACAAGTTTCTGCTATTATCATTTAATTTTTTTAATTATAAAATTTTCAATTTAATTTAAATTATTTTAGAGGCAGGGTCTTACTTTTTCATTCCAGCTGGAGTTCAGTGGCCCAGTAATAGGTCACTGCAGTCTTGGACTTTTGGGCTCAAGCAGTCCTCCAGCTTCTGCCACCCAAGTAGCAAGAATTACAGTTGCATGTCACTGGGCCAGACTAATTTTTTAAATGTATTTGTAGAAACGAGGTTTCACTATGTTTGCCCAAGCTCATCTAGAACTCCTGACCTTAGGCAAATCTCCTGTCTTGACCTTTCAAAGTACTGGGATTACAGGCATGAGCCACCATGCTCGGTCTGTCATTCTTCTTGCTGAAGAAATTTTATTTATTTATTTATTTATTTTTAATCAGTATTTTTTATTTTATATTGTGGGGTACAGTTAAGGATTAGATATACAAATATGCTTCCTGCTGAAGAAATTTTTAACATTTTTTGCAAGGTTGATCTCTACTGGAAATAAATTTTCTCAAAGTTTCCTAGTTTGAAAAATTCTTTATTTCTCTTTCATTTTTGAATAATAATTTCACAGGGCATGACATTCTATGCTTGTGTTTCTTATCCATATACTTCAAATATTTTGTGCAACTTTTTTCTTGTTTGCATAATTTCTGAGGAAAAACTGTATGCTTTTCTTATCTTTACTCCTCTGTAGATAGGGTCTTTTTTTTTCTAGCACTTCAAATTGTTTTCTTTATAAAATTTCTGAAATTTGAATGTGATATGCCTAGACTTAGTTTTTCTGGTATTTGCCATTCTTAGTGTTACTGAACTTACTGGATCTGTGATGTGGTGTTTAACATAAATTTTAAGTTAGTATTGCTTCAAATATTGTTTCTGTTCTTTTCTTTCTTTTTTCTGGAATTTTCTTACACATATGAGGGGGAACCCAAAGACCCAGAATTATCTTTTGGAGGGCAGGCCCTTCATAGTATTCTTGGAATTTGTTCCTTTAGATCAAACTGAAGTTTTTATCTGAAAGTTTTAAGAAGGTTGTGTCATGGTTTGTGGAAGAAATATCCTCAGTTGTGGCAAACAGGTGACTGGTTCTTCCACCACGACAATGCACCTGCCCTCACCTGTGTTCAGGAGAATTTAACCAAAAACAGCACGATTCCCATGCCCTGCTCTTCCTACTCACTTGGTTAATCCCTGAGTGACTTTCTTTCTTTCTCTGGAAGAATATGGAACCAAGCCTCCTGTCCTTTAAAAGTGGACTGAATAAATAAAATGTGGTACTTGTACTTGATGGGGTATTACAAAGCCATAAAGAACAACAAAACCATGGACTTCACAGCAGCTTGGATGGAGCTGGACACCGTCTTAATACGTGAACTCTCACAGAAATAAAGAACTGAATACCACACGTTCTCACTCATAAGTGGGCTCTGAATACTAGTCATGTTAGTACAAGGTGGAGATTGGAGGTAGCTGGGCACTGTTAAGAGGGGGAGGGAAGGAAGAGGGTGAGGGAGCATGTTATAACACAAAGGGTACCAGATGCAATACCAGGAAGAGTGAGGGCCAGTCGGAAGCCCAAACCTCTTAATCCTCACTTTTACCCCACAACTCTACAATAAATACATTGACATTAAACAAGGAAAACAACAACAAAAAAACAAAAGAATAAAAAAAAATCACAGAACATTTTGCTGATGTGGAAGAGGTCTAAGAAAGAATGACAGAAGCACTCAAAGGCATCATAATTGACAAGTTCAAAATCTGTTTTGAGCGGTGGAAAAAGATTCTCAATAGGGAGATCAAATGGGAGATATTTTGACGGTGACTGAAATTTAAATATGTAAGAATAAATACACAATTTTTTATAAATAAATTTTGTTTTTAAGGGTTCCCCTCGCATATATCATACCTTTTTCAGCTATTCAAATGTTTTGGGCTATTCTGTTCAATTTTTATTTTATTCTTTTTGTACTTTGCTTTTCGGGTTTGGAAGTTCCTATTGACATTTCCTCAAGTTTTCTCAGCTTTTTCCAGTCTACTAATGAGTCTATTAATAGGATTCTTTATTTCTGTAATATTTTTTATCTCTTTAAAAAAATCTTTCTTAGAAGTTTCATCTCTCTGTTTACATTTTCTCTTTGTTCTTGCCTGTTGTTTACCTTTTCCCATTTAAACATGAGTATGTTAGTTATAGTTTTTTTAAAAAAATCTATTCTGATAATTCCAATGTTCTTACCATGTTTGACTCTGATTCTGATGTTTGTTTAATCTCTTCAAACTTTTTTTTCCCTTTAGTATGCTTTATAATTATTTGTTGAGAGGCTGACATGATGTACTGAGTAAAAGCAACTGTGATCAATAGGCCTTAAATAATGCAGTGGTAAGGTGTATATGGGGTGGGGGTGGGGGGGTCTTTGATTCCTATGATTAGGTCTCAGTCTTTTCTTGAACCTATTCCTCTAGATCATGAACTTCAGTTGTTCTTCTTGTGTTAACCTTCTTGCATGGGACAGGATGGCTGGAAAGGGGAAAGCTTTGTGTTTCTCTGTCTCCCAAGTGAAAGTCCAGGGGGACTTGGAATTGGATATTTCCTTTCTTTCATATAGAATGCTAGAGACACTAGAAGGCTACAGCTGGCTGAAGTTGTCTAAGGGTCACTTTCTAGCTTAAGTTCAGAGAAAAAAAAAACACACACACAGCTGTTTAGGCACTGATAAAATAGTTTATTCAGAGGAAAAGCCTTTTTTTTTTTTTTTTTTGGGTTGGAGTCTCACTCTGTCGCCCAGACTGGAGTGCAGTGGCCGCTCCCGGCCACCGCAGCCTCGACCTGCTGGGCTCCGGCGATCCTTCCGCCTCAGCCTTCCAAGTAGCTGGAACTGCAGGCGCGCGCTACCACGCCCGGCTGATTTTTTGATTTATTGTAGAGATGAGGTCTTGCTTGCCCAGGCGGGTGTCGAATCCGCGGGCTCAGGCAATCCACTCACCTCAGCCTCCCAAAGGCGCGGGATTACAGGCTGAGCCACTGAGCCTGGCTAGGAAAAGCCTTTTTAAAGAGAATAGAATTCTCTGGAGTCTTAAAAAAAATTTCCCCCACTCCCTGTTAGAATGGGAAGTCGATTTTTTTCCTGATATTCTTTGTGAACACCTGGTAAAGTTCCTGGTGATAAAATTCACAAAAGCATGCTGGCACCCCAATGACTGGGGCCCTCTGGAGTTTTTAACTGTCAGAGTAGTCTACAACAAATTTCCAGAAATTCATTATTAGCAGTTCATGTTTTCCTATCCTGTCACTAGTTTTTCTGAAACTTTCTTCTTGTGGGTTTTTGCTCAAACAGGTTGTAGTTTTCTGTATCTGAGCAGAAAAACACTTGTCAAGGTCAAAGCCCAAGTAGATAGGCCCAAATAAAAGACTGATGTTTAATTATAAAGTCATTTAATCAAGAGATTATAGAATAATTCCCTTTCCTCCACCCTAACCCACATTAACAGGGCTCCAGTATAATGAAAGTGAATTAAATCTAAAAGAACTTCAAGGCACAGACTCTCTTTAAGAAAATAGTCTTAAGAAGCAGCAAAGGACAAGAAAAGAGACAAAAGCAAATACACTGGAAGAATTTGAAGCCTTGGGCACCTGTATTTAAGACAAACATCAAACACAGCCCACCACCTAAATAGATTAACATTGAATACCTGACATCAGAAGCTTACAACCTTAGTTCCTATCACCCAATAGATCATGCCTAGCTTTAAATAAAAATAAAAAGATCAGACAAGATCAGACACGTACAGGGTGGTCTCAAACCAGGCAAAGTGGGGACTGAAGGGAGGCCCAAACTTTAACTGTACGATGACCACTTGTATACCTAATCCTGAATTGTGTCCCACATCTTTAAAACAAAAAATGAAAAAGAATCATATAAGAACATGTTCTAAACTTTTCTGTAGAAGATAGAGGTAACAACAAAAAAAAAGGTCTTGAGACAATGCAAACACCAAAAACAGTCAGATATGATGTATTAGAATTATCAATCATTACTATAATATTTTAAGAGTTATAGCGAAAGGAAGAGATAATATGCAAGGATAGGTGGGTTATATGAGCAGAGAAGTAGAAATTCCAAGAAAATATCAAAAACACTAACAGAAAAACTTTGATGGGCACATTAGAAGATGGGGAATGGCCAAGGAATGAATAAGGGCCTTTGAAAATATGTCAAAAGAAACTTCTCTAAGTAAAATGCAACAAGATGATTAAAAACAAAAACAAAAACAAAACTAAGGCTGTGGGAAAATTTCAAAAGTCTGACATATGCATGATTAGAATGCCAGAAGGAGAAAGTGAAAACAGAGCTAACAGAATATTTGAAGTAACGATGACCAACAATTTTCCAAATTTAGTGACAAATATCACCATGGATTTTTTAGCGAGTCTTTAGATACAACAGCAATAGCTCATCCATGAAAGAAAAAAACGGGTAGGTTGGATGTTATTAATATTAAAAACATCTACTCTGTGAAAGCAACCATGAAAATAATTTTAAAAAGCCAAAAAATGGGAGAGAATATTTGTGAAACCAGCATTTGTTAAAGAATTTATATCCAAAATATACAAAGAACCTACAGAACTCGAAAATAAGACAAATGAAAGACACTAAAAACTGGTAAAGATATGAACAGACGTCTTACAAGAGATTACACAGCAGGGAGAATAAGCATATGAAAAATGATATTTTATTACATAATTGCAAATTTAAACCGGAATGTGATACCACTACACATGTACAGCCATGAATTGCTTAGTGATGGAGATGTATTCTGAGAAATGCATCGTTAGGTGATTTTGTTAATGTTCGAACACGTACTATACCCCTAGGCTACCAATCTGTACTATATTGTATGATACTGAAGACTGTAAGCAATTGTGACTCAATGTATTTGGGTACTGAAACATAGAAAAGTAAAACAGCAAAAATACGGTATTATAATCTGATGGGACCACCCCTTGTATATTCAATGTTGTCATTAACTGAAACGTCCTTATGTGGTTCGTGATTCTACTTACAGTGACTAAAATAGAAAATACAATACCAATTGCTGATGAGAACAGAGTAACATGAACTCTTTTATTGCAGGTTGGAACAAAAAATGGCATAGTCATTTTTTAATGAAGTTAAACACAGTTTTTCTATATAGTCCAGAAATCACATTGATTTGAAGACATGGTCATACAGAGAATTGCATGTCAATGTTTGTATTAGCTTTACTCATAATCATCAAAACTAGTAAGCTACTAAGCTACTAAGATGTTCTTCAATAGGTGAATGGGTAAACAATGATGGTATATTTATATAACTGGATATTATTTTATAATTTTATAATTTTATTATTTTATAATTTTTTTAAATGAGCTATCAATCAATCATAAGACACAGATGAACCTTCAATGCACATTGCCAAGTAAAAGAAAGCATTTGGGCTATATGCTGTCGACCAGTTATTTGACATTTTGGAGAAGTCAAAAATAAATAAATGATAAAACAATCAGGAATTGCAGAAGTTTGGAAGTACTGAGGATTGAATAGGTAGAACTCAGGGAAATCTCTAGGGTTGTGAATTCATTGTATCTATTATAATGCAGAACAAATGACATTAGGCATTTGTCAAAACCTGTATACCTTTACAACAAAAAGAGGGAACTTTAATGTATACAAATTTTAAAATATATATTTTAGGAGGATGGGGGATTCTAGAAAATAATGCAGACTGTGACTAGATAACCAGTATACATTAAAAATGTATGAAACAATCCCATTCATGGGAATGGGGGGAATGTGCTGACCTCAGTCACTCCAGAAATGATTGGGGAAAATATGAGTCTAAAAGCAAGAGACTTCACAAGCGCTGAACGCTAGTTGATACAGTTGTTTCCCACGGGGGTGCACGTTAATTCCAATACCACTGCATATGTATACTGGGATTGAATGAGTAAGTAAATGGATGCTAGATGGTAGGAGCCAAGTTTCTCACTGTGGGGGTCAAAATACACTGACAAGTAAGGAGATGAGCCTAGAATTATTCTCGTGATCTACAACTAAGAGTTAGAAACATCATTAGAACTCATGTTTACCTGACTCCAGTCTTAGATGGCTACTTAGGAAAATATTTATAGATATGTGCATATACAAGAGTTTTTATATACACATCTTTTTTCTTTATTTATCATCAGAAAGGATCTAAAAGCAATTAGTCCTCGAATATCAACAAGCAGACCTAATTTCTACAACTTGATTTTTAATGCAAATTCTCTCATAAAAACAACCAGAATGCTTGGAGAAGTAGCTCATTCCAGGACTTGGCAGGAGAAATCCAAGATGAGCTTGGAGCACCTTGTAGTATCAGAAAGTAAGGAAGGGTTCAAACAAAACGAAATGAAACAAAATAGCTGTGAGGATGGAACAATGGAACACAGGAACCAAGTGTAAAAGCACTCAATGCTCAAAGCTAGAACAATTTGAGCAACAAAATAAATAAAGTCATACATAATTATATATTGAATTATAGCTCAGCACCTACAATTAATATTCATGTGTTCATACTGCTATAAATTATTGAACAAGTCAATGGAGGAAAATGCCTATGCAGAAGAATTCTGAATAATTTATATAGATACTCCACCCTCAAGAAGAGAGATTATAATTCTCTACTGCATAAGAGTAGTCTGTATATGGTGACTTTCTTTAAAGAATACAATATGAAAGGAAGAAAAACAAGAGAATAATTTTACAGTGGATAAATCTGTTAAACACTACCTCAACAAAGTGTTCAAAGTCGACATTAACATTTATAAATCATGTTTTATGGTCGATCTCCTTGATATGATGTGATGACCCGTAACACAATATAATCATGGGAAAAACTTTGAAAAAAATTACAATAAAGGGGAATCCTTCAAAATAACTGACCAGTGCTCTTCAAAACTGTCAAGGTCGTCAAAGATAAGGAAACAGTAAGAAAGTGTCAGTCAAGATAATTTTAAAGGGATATGACATCTAAATGTAATGTGGTATGTTTAATGGAATCCTGAAACAAACAAACAAAAAGATTTTAGGTAAAACTAAAGAAATCTGAAGTAAAGTACAATATGAGCTTTAGCTAATAATAAAGTATTAATATTGGTAAGTTGTAACAAAGTTACCATACTAATATAGGGTGTTGATAATAGGAGAAACCGAGTGCAAGGTATATGAAAACTCTCTCTACTATATTTTTAATTATTCTGTAAATGTCAAACTGTTTAGGAGAATAACGTTTATTTTTAAAAAAGACAAAAGGTAGAATGACCTTTTTATTTGTATTGGAAAGCCCATTTCAAGTTGCCTTACTCAAGGTTAATGGCTATTACCATCTCCTCTCCAAAAGCTTTTTATTAAACATGAGTGGCACGGCGTAAAACGTGACTCCTTTCTTTCCTGGGACATGAGTGCTTCTTCTACTTGCCATTGAAATTTCATACAAGGCACTAATAAAACGTTCGTGAATCGGATTTTGAACAGTCTGATTTTGCTGGGGGTACAAATGGGAAAAGGATCAGAACCCCAATTAAAGTTTCTGACCATGCTCAGTCAAATCTCCCTTCCTTTCTTCCTGGGGACATCCATTGTAGCATGAAGAACACGACATTTGTTAAATCAGGCTCACTTGCAAATATATTAAGTGTTCACCTGAAAATGAAATTCACTTTTTGCTTCTTTCTTCCTCATGATCCTGCAATATGCCTGAGAGACATGGTTTGTTTATGCATGGCCATCCTTCTCTTCTACTCTGCTTTTTCTCTTCTGGATCTCTCAGGATGGAAGAGGATTGAGTAAGGAATTAGGACAGGGTGAAAGAAAGTTTGGCTTTTTTTTTTTCATTTGTCCACTTTTTTTTTTTTTTTTGTTTTGGAGTATCACTCTGTCACCTAGGCTGGAGTGCAGTAGTGCAGTGGCATGCTCATGGCCACCACAGTCTCAACCTGCTGGGCTCAGGCAATTCTTCTGCCTCAGCCTTCCAAGTAGCTGGAACTACAGGCGTGTGCCCCCATGCCTGGTTAATTCTTTTATTTTCATTGTAGAGTCAAGGTTTTGCTAAGTTGCCTAGGCTGGTTTCAAATCCCTGGGCTCAGGCAATTCTCTTGTCTCTGCCTCTCAAAGTGCTGGGATTACAGTTGTCTACTTTGGAGAAAATTGTGGCTGGGTTTATTTTACACAAGAAAACTCAAAAATTCTCTCTATGATAAAAGGCAGACCTTTCATCCCTCTTGTCACTGAAAATGGTTCTCCCCAGCTTTCCACATACAGATTTGCAACGCAAGTACAGGGCATACACCCATCTGCGTAGTCATATGTGCCCCAAACTCAGAGGACATATGCCAATCTCTCCTAAAAACTCTTTTGCAAAGCTCTTTTCTCTGAGTAACACTGGCTTGGGGCTAGGATTTTCTGCAGCTAGCCAACCATCTAGACAAATGGGATACCCAATCTCCTCATTTTATACATGCCATCATCCCTCTTAGTTTATTTCTTGGTGCACCCTCATCAGTCACCACACTGTCCCTGAAGGACAATGGTTTCCAGATATGATATATTTTACTACTTCAAATAAATATGGTGGCATAGGGGAGAAAACTCAATTGCTCTTTTTAAACCCGTTCAGGGAGTTTCTGGAAGGTGTTGACACTTTCCTAATTTAGATTGGAGGATATAGTTTATTTTTAAAAAGTAAATTAGAGAGAGAGACAGGGAGAGAGAGAGAGAGAGAGAGGGAGAGAGAGAGACACAGAGAGGAGGTTCATCTCCCCCCAAGGTAGGGAAGGGGACCAAAGATAGGAAACATGGTGATGGCCGTAGCTCAAAGAGCACATGGCCACACCAGAGCCTAGCAAGGCAATGGCCGACACTTTCTTTATCAACAGTATTTCTAAGCATTGGAACTTTAGCTATAATTATGAGTCAATAAGAAAACTGCCTCAACTTGATGTGACATACAAAGAAAATGTATGAACATTTGTTAAAGGATTAACTGGGACTCTTCCACCATCATGTTTCAGCTCGGTGATTAAATTCATAGAGTCATAGAATATCATACACTTGCACATTGCTTTTTTAAGCTATGGTGTGGCCGTGTGCTCTTTGAACTATGGCCAGGCCGGTCCCTTCCCCTACCTTCGGGGGGTGAATCTTCTCTTTCTTTCTTTCTAATTTAGCTTTTAAATAAATTTTATTTTCTAATCTAAAAACATACATTTGAAAATAGAACACTGAAATGCACTTAACTAGAGAGTTTTCAGTCAGTGAGTGAAGACTTTCAGTGATAGAAAACACTTTACTTTGCACTCTAAGACACCACTAACATTAAAGTGATTTTTGAAAGCTAATTGAGGTATAGTGTGCACATTCAACATTTCAAATATATGAGTATTACATTTTTATTGTGATAAATTCCACATAATAAGAAATTTACCATCTTGCTCATTTCAAGTGTACAGTTCAACAGTTTTACAGGCACTTATAATATTGTGCAACCATCACCACCATCCATCTCCATAACTCTTTTCATCTTGTATAACAGAAACTATGAACCCAGTAGATAACAGTTCCCTGTTCTCTCTTCCCTCTAATGCCACACAACCACCATTCCACTTTGACTCTGATGTTGACTCCTCAGAGAACCCTCTGTAAGGAATCGTACAGTATTGTGTCTTTTCGTGACTGGCTTATTTCGTTTAGCACAATATCCTTAGGGTTCATCCAAGTTGCAGTATATGTCAGCATTTCATTTCTATTAAGGCTGAATAATATTTTATTGTATATATTGACAGGTTGAGACTCCCTGATCAAGAAGTCCAGGATTTGACACACACCAAAATCCAAACCTTTTTAAATGCTAACCTAATGCCACAAGTAGAAAATTCCACCCATACAAGTTTAACACGAACATTGTTTTGTGCACCAATTGTTTTTTTTTGAAAGCAGGATTTATTGAGAGGACAAAAAATCTCCCACAGTGGGAGGGGACCCGGGGGGTCGCCCCCATTTCTTTTAAGTGGTTCTTTCCAGTGGCCTCTGTGAGCTGCCAAATCAAGTGCTCACTGAGTGCCCAAGACGACCAGGTCTTTCTCAAATAGCACTTGATTGCTTAAGGTCATTGGGAAGAGGGAGTTCACCCTTTATAAACACCCAAGTACAAAGTGACTCCTCCCATATGAGGAAGGAGCTTTGGGCTGCCAAACCAGAGCTCCGCTTATGCTCAGTATAGGTGGCACTCAGGGAACCGGGGAGGGTGCACAGTTCGGGCAGGGAACCGCATGTGCAAAGCCTGAGCAGAGCACACCTGTCCCTCTTACCAGGCCACGGACCACACCTTCCTCCAAAAGAGCCACTATCATCATGGCGATCACCCGAGCTACGTCAAGCCCCGGCTGCCCTTGCCTGTCTTCACCGTGCGGCATTACGCCGGGACTGTCACCTACCAGGTATCTGTCCTCAGGGACAGACTCCAGGGTGACTCAGCAAGGGCAGTGTCACCTGGTGTCTGCTCCCCAGCTGAGTCATCCAACAGCTGAGAGGAGTGGATGAGGGGAGGCTCCTTGCAAGGCGTGGCCACCTGTCCCTACCTGAGCTGCAGGCCCCTTCCAGCACTCAGCACTGTTTATGGAGTTCTGGGTGAGAGTTATGGGGTAGTAGACAAGAGGGCGGAGCCACAAGCGTGAGACCTAGGTCTGATGACCTCGGCAGTTTACTTTGTCTTCAGAGCCTCCATATCCTCATCTGTAAAATGGGCATGGAAATCTCACACAGTATTGTCATAGGGTTAAATGCCATAACATGGAGATGGCCTGGCGCATAGTAGGTGCTCACTGAATGGACTTTCCTCTCCTCCTTCTGAGTGCTCCATATACCAGAGAGACTACACACCTATCCCAGGAGGAGAGGTGCAGGGGGATGGGGGTGGGGGGAGGTGTTATTAGAAACCGAAAGATGGTGTGGCTCCTTTGAGGTAGGGAGAGTCAGGTAGGGCTCCCTAGAGGAGGTGGCATACTCTGGTAGTAGAAGAAAAACTACAGACTACCCAGGAGTTACCCAAAAAAGAAATACAGCCGGGCTCGGTGGCTCAGCCTGTAATCCCGCGCCTTTGGGAGGCTGAGGTGAGTGGATTGCCTGAGCCCGCGGGTTCGAGACCCGCCTGGGCAAGCGAGACCTCATCTCTACAATAAATCAAAAAATCAGCCGG
>CAUYQG010192745.1:0-13764 GCA_963574415.1 Tarsius wallacei
TCAACGTCACCAATCATCAGAGAAATATGAATTGAAACCACAATGATACACCATTTCACCCCAGTTAAAATGGCTTTTATGGAAAAGACAGAATATAAAAAATGCTGTCCTTTGCAGCATCATGGATAGAACGAAAAGACACTTTGTGAAGTAAAATATGCCAGGCACAGAAGGACAGACATTGCAAGTTCCCACTCAAATGTGGAAGCTCAGCGATTGATCTCGTGGAGGGAGAGAGTGGGATAGTGACTCCCAGAGTCTGAGAAGGACAGCAGAGTGGGGGTTGGGTGGGTGGGCCAAAAGGGGGGGGGTTAATGGGTTTAAAAATACATTAAGAAAGAATGAGGTCTGGTGTTGATAGCACAGCGGGCAACACAAGTTAACTATACTGTATTGTCTATTTCAAAATACCTGCACCTGGAAGAGAAGATTTGGAATGTCCCCAACACAAGAAAGAGATAGATGTTTGAGGTGATGGCAATTCTAGTTTCCCAAATTTGATCATTACACATTCTATACTTGTGCCAAAATACCACATGTAGCCCACAAACTTGTACAACTGTTATGTATTCACAAAAATAAAAAATAAAAATGAAAACATGCTAAAGCTTTGTTACGACGAAAGATAAATTAAAAGTCTTCACGTGGGGCACACAATTGCTAACATAAAAATGAAGTCTATACAATGAATCTATTATCTTTATGACCAATATCATGTATGTGAAATATTTTAACGTCTACATTTGGAATATGTAGCAAATACACAAATACACTTTTTTCTTCAAAAATACATTCCCATTCTAATGAGTCATTTTTTTACGTAAAAACTTGTCTTAATGAAATACATCACAATCACAAAGCTGCATAGGCTTCACAAGAAAATGTGATTTTCAAGGCAGAGGCCTATGTATGGATAGACTCTTCAAAGGGCAGAGAAGTAGCTTGCCAAAAACCAGGAGAAAAATGGGACTTAATGATGAAGTCACTGTGAGTTTTGATTTGACACTTTTTAACCTCAGATTACTCGATCATGATTAATCACTCCTACCA
Organism: Tarsius wallacei; assembly: GCA_963574415.1. Taxonomy (NCBI): domain Eukaryota; kingdom Metazoa; phylum Chordata; class Mammalia; order Primates; family Tarsiidae; genus Tarsius; species Tarsius wallacei. Next base: position 1,051 of record CAUYQG010192745.1, read on the forward strand.
CCAGCAGGTTGTACATGCTATAGGGTTAGAAATTCCAAATATTGCACACGAAAGCAAGTGAGTGCAAGAGACACTCGGCTACTTTTCCTCATGCTGGACAGTTTGTCTAAAGATTTGATTAATTATAAAGTTTGAAGTGGAATTCAGATAGTGCCATTGTGGCGTAGAACATTTATCATTTAGTTTAGACAAACACTACAAAGCCTTTTATTTTCTGCAGGTCTTTACAGAGGAAAATGGAGACCGGATCCCAGACTTTAAAAGAAGAGAATTTGTTATAAAACTCACCACCTACCGTGCATGCTCCCTAAGCTGGTTCTGGAAGTGCAATGCCCGAGAAATAGGTGTCGGTTCAGTTTCCATCTGCCTCCGAAATAAAAGCGTGTCTGACTGCAGTCTGCCCCAAATCGGGAACATTGCACCCCAGAATAGCATGAGACACAAGCGGAAGGAGTCCTTACAATTGGAGAGTGGGGCAGAGAAGTTATCACTTCATCTACCTAGAAAGTGTGAAAATTGAAAGTCAGTGCATATGTCCAGAACTCAAGTACACTTAAAAGCTGCATAGTCCAGGGTGTGGAATATTCTAGAATCCTGCTCTTCCTGGCTTACCACAAGATTTCCTTTTCCTTGCATGCTTTAAACATATAAATTATCAGTCAATGAGTTCCATCAACTTCAGTCACAATATTGGTGTTACTGCCTTGAAGAAGAGTTACACAGTCCACAGATTTTATGTGCAAATTTGAACATCATCTAAGTGTTATACTCAAAGTCAGCCGACCCAACCAAATGATGCACACATATTAAATTGCTTACAGGAACAATATGCTATCCTGATATTTCAGGACATTTAGAATGCTGACATTATTTTTAGATGTCAGAGAGAGAAAGCTAAGGGGCTCTGGTAATAATAATCTATTTCTCAGGCTTCTTACAAAGAACGGATATTTTCTGAAAAATATGTCTTGGCTCCATATAGTTTTAAGATATTCCTTTTAAATCTGAAGACTCTTCAATTTACCATACGAGTGGAGCTCTTCACTACATCCATACAATAAAATACGACTCATCAAACAAAACAGAATGAACAAGTGCATTTGAGGTTATGGTAAAGAGCTGAACCACAAGAACAGAAAAAAGACCGGTAATGACCAGTGGCTGGGGGTCAGGGGAGGAACCGATACAAAAAGAAAGAATATCTTGGCGTGATAAACAGGTGCCAGTCTTGATTATGGGGAAGATTATGCCACCAGGATTTTTTCAAAACCTGCAGAAATTTATGCTAAAAAGGGTACATTTTACTGTTTGATTATGATCCCTTAAGTTTTAAATAGTTGGAGATTACCTGTTGGACCTGTCTGTGGAAAGGTTAGTTAAATTTTGTGAAAAATAAATTCTTAGATGAGTTGTAGTTCCTTCATTTAAAATGACAGCTCATAATGTTATAGCACATTAGTTAATTTTATTTGTCCAGTGAAAAGAAACTAATATTTTTTTACCTGTGTCCACATATTACCTCCTATTAAGAAAGCAAACGGATGACCTGTACTAAATTAAAAAGCAAACACAGACAAGAATAAGAATGGGTCTTACACAGCGTTGTGGTGTTAACTTCGTTGTTCTTTTAAAACATTTGGAATAAAATGCTGTTTACTGTTGACACCAATATACGTGTCATGAAACAGAATGACTTAAGAATCTCAGAGAATACGTGTATATTTAATGATGTTTTAAAGACTGAAAACCTGGAGAGATTTGTCGTGCATTATTTGGCAGTTGCTATTGCCATTAATGTTTCTTGTAATGTCACCAGTATCTCTGAAAGCTGACACACATGAAGTTACCCTTCAAAGGGGACAGAGGAAGCTCCCTTTTAGAAACACTCTGTCCATCATTCTGTCTGACCCAGGTTCAAGAAGCAAGTCCTGCCTAAAAGACGAGCTGGAGTGAGCATCGTCTGCGCAGCCTGTTTACAAAGAAAACACATTGAGCGCCACTCGAGCACACTCGCTTCCCTGCTCTAACATCTGCCCCTGGTCACTGTGAGCCCTCGGTGTGAGTCCCTCACAGTCCCTGTGAGACCACCATCATAGGCGTGACACCGGAGCATTAACGTCCCAGGCGCATCCACTTATTCATTCATGCGTTCCACACGTATGAGACACGGCCCCATGGCCCCCGCTGTGTCCTAGCAGTCCAAGATTCTGTTACAGAACTAGAACTTTTAAACAAATGATCAGGTTTCCCTTAAAAGCAACAGTGATCTGCCAGTCTCTATATAAAGCACGGATAGGCTTTTTTGGTCTTGCCCAACGTCTAACCTGACGTTTGTTAAATTTTCCAACTATTGAGTTGAGGCTTTACCAAGAGATTTAATACACAACACTGAGTTGTATCAAAAATCCATCATTCCACTGAAGAGCTTTGCTCAGTTCTGCAACTAATTTGAAGAAGAGGGATCCTAGGAGAAGAGAAATCTGACATCAGTTTTCAGTTAAGGATTTTTTGTAAAATAAATGCCATCTACATTCATAAAAAAATAAATCAAGAAGGGCGCTTTCTCTCACCCGTGCCAGCTCTGAACTGTCTCCCTTTCTTTCCTCTCTTCTTTCTCAATAAACTCTGTTTAAAAAACATAAAGAAGAATCTGGTTCTGGTGCCCATTAGTCCTTTAACATAGTGGCTATAATTGTTAGGTGTCCTTATGTTAAAACACACCTACCTTCCTGGAATAAGCCACGGGTGGATAAGATCTCTTATTCCTCACTTGCTTTCCTAAGTAAGATGTGCTGACAACTTTTTTCCCCAAAACAACAAAATTCCCACAAGAGTACCGAAAGAGCAAACTTAGATTCTGAGAGAGAGACAAGAGAAAGAGAAAGGCTGAAAATATTTGCTATTATCCGAAACCTCTTTGAAATTGATGTGTGTGTGTCTACAGATTCAGGACTGTTCGTCATAAAGGGTGCCTGTTGGAGAAGAGGGAAAAGGTGAGTGAATTCAGGGCAGTTGCCCTCCTTCTAAAGTGCTGCTCTAGGATTGACGGGAACACCTTCTAATCATAATTAGAAGAAGGAAAAGATGATCACAAAGCAACACACACGTATCTAGCATGACTTCATTTTGTCTAGAGTCCTCCTCTAAGAGCTGAACTCAAAGTTCATTGACACTGCAGAGGGCATGAATGATCCATCCTTTTTCTCAGACACCTCTTTCTTTCCCCACTTCTCACTATTTCCTCACCCTCACACATACATACGTGAAAAACAATTGCGTTCATCCTGCTTCTTCAACATAGGCTATCCGAGAGACAGTTGGTAAATAGCTTTTTTCCTTTCACCCAAATGACCTGAACATGGCCCACTCATGTATTCATTCATTCATTTTTTAATTTGGTCAATCTATTCTGAGCTGCCACATAGCTCTAGACACCGTCTTCAGGATGGGGTATGCAGTTGTAAAGACAAAATGGAGAAAAAAAAAACATCTATAGCAGTCTGGAAGTCATACCACAGGGATAATCATTGCGGTGGAGAAATATTGCTAGTGGTGTGTAGCTGAGGATGCACTGAAAAGCAGAAGTGAACAGAGAAGGCCAAGGAGGGTGGCCCTTGAGAAGACCTCGCAGAGAGTGAGGGGCAGGTGTGGTAAAGGCAGAGGGTGCAGGCACTGAGAAGGACGAGCCTCAGGAGGGCCTGTGCCTGGAATGTTCGCAGAAGTCAGACCTGTGACACTGAGACTGGGCAGGCAGGGAGGACATTGGTAGGAGATAAGAGCAGTGAAGGCCTAAACTTGCCCCTGAAACCTATGTCGAAGCCCTAACCTCCATGGGATAATGTTAGGAGGGGGATTGTGGGAAGGGATTGAGTTTGGATGAGGTCATGAGAAAAGGTGTCTGTGATGGGATTCGTGCCCTCATAAGATGCATCACCAGAGAACTCGCTCTCTCCCAGCCTTGTGATGACAGAGCAAGGAGGCAGCCCTCTGCAAGACAGGAATGGAGTCCTCACCAGGGAACTCCACTGATCGGGAAGCTTGATCTTGGGCTTCCAGCCTCCAGACCTGTGAGAATGTGAGTGTCTGTCTTCTGAGCCACCCAGGTTGTGGTATTTTGTCATGCCAGCCCAGGCAGGCAAGTTCGAGACCCGAGACTTTGGGCCCAAATTATGTGGCACTTAGAGATCAGGTGACCATACTCCCAGTTCACGCCTATTATTCAAAGGCAACTGGTGAGAAGTCCACATTTCGCTTTCGAAAATGAACCAGTTTGAGCCTAAAGTGTGCAGTTGCCTTATTTCCACAGCTCTGTAAGAACCTTCCCTTCCTTGTGGTAAGGGATGAATGGCTCTCAGAAGTCCCGTGATTCTTACTTTTTTTTCCATGTGCTCACAGAGGGCCATGCATTCAGTCCTTCTGCTCTTTGCAAGAGCTGAGTGGTGACTACTATGAACTCAGCGGGCCCCATCATCTCTGTCATGAGGTACAACTGTTTTATATCTGGAAGCACAGCCACAGGCTGTAAGTCAACAAATGGGTGTGCTTGGGTTCCCACAGAACAATTTTTGGACCCTAAAATTTAAATGTCATGAAGTATACCTGGGTCACAGAATATTCTTCTTTTGAGTTTTTCAACCACTGAAAAATAGAGAACACATTGCTAGCTCAAGGGCCAACATGTGCAGGTGTGGGCTGGGCTTGGACACAGCCTGTCCCTTTGCCACCCCAGAAGACGGCAGAGGGAGCCAGGTGCAAAGGGAAAGACCTAGCAGAGGCCAGTGCAGCATCCACGTGAGAGGCGACACAGGTCAGCGCTCACATCGTGTGGTTTGAAATGAATGTGGTTTGAAAACGTCTTCGAGAATTGTATGGGTGTTTGGATGTCAGGGATGAGAGGAGGAGATCAAAGATCTGAGCACCCGAGAAGGCAGATCTCCCCAGGATGGAGAGGGAGGATCCCGTGGGATGGGCGGGGGTGTGGAACTTGAGGATTCCGGCTCTGCACAAGCCCATCGTTTGACAGTTACTTGGTGTCCCTGTGGAGATAGGAAGCCCGAAGTTCAATATGTAGGTCTGTCGCGAAGGGGAGAGGCCCAGGCTGTGGAAATCAACCTAGAAGCCTTCCACATGTCGATGGTTTAGCACCAGGAGCTGAATGACTGATTCAAGGAGTTATCATCAGAAAGAAACGCAGCCCAAGGACTGGTCCCAGAGACTCCAGCATCCAGGAAGATGAAAGTACCAATAGTTGAGATCCAGAAATGAGACGGGAAGAAGCCTGTGTGCAGATTCCGTTTCAGGAAAGAGACTGTGTCCAATGCTGCCTTCATCTAAATAAGGGGAGAACTGAGAATTAACTCTTGAACTTTACAGCATGGAAATCCCGGCGACGGTTACAAGGGTGGACATGCATTTAAATGGAGCGGGTTTCAGAAAGCTTGGGAGTAGGGTCTTTAAAGATGGTGCATGGTCGACCCTTCAGAAGAAACATCCTGTGGAGGAGAGAAAAGAGCCGACCAGAAGATGCTCTGGGTGAGGGTGTTTTTAGATTTATCTGTTATGAAACAGAGAAAACAGTATAAAACTCTTCTATACACACCATCTAAAGACACAGTGATCATGATTTTGCTACAGATTTTGCTATACTGACCTCACTTATCTCCTTTTATATTTTTGGAAGCATTATCAGGCAAATCTGTGATCCTAAGTCATTTTTCCCACACATGTGATGTTTTGCATGCCTGGAGATGTCAACAAAGTCTTCACAGCTGCAGGGCTTTCCTCGGTCTAATGAAAGTGTCACAGAGACCCCTTGTCCTCAGATTCATTTTCCCTATTCTCCGTTGCCTGTAGTCAACCATGATCCAAAAATTTTAGACGGAAAATTCCAAAATAAATCATTCCTAAGTTTTACTTTTGCTCAGTTCTGAGTAGCAGAATTAAATCTCACACCATCCCACTCTGACACCACCCCACCCCCACCCCCAGGATGTGAATCCTTCCTGAGTCCACATCTCCACACTGTCTACGCATCCTGCGGGTTAGTTGCTTAGTAGCCTTCTGGGTTATCAGATGGAAAGTGGCAGTACCCCAGTGCAAGGCATAGTTTACTTAAAAATGGCCCCAAAGCACAAGAGGCGTGAAGCTGGAATTTTGTTATGATTGCTCTATGTATTAGTAGTTACTGTTAATCTCTTGCTGTGCCTAATTTGTAAAGTAAACTGTATTCTAGGTATGTACATAAGGAGAAAACATGGCATACATATGGAGTTTTCTATGATGCATGGTTTGGGGCATCCACGGGGCATCTTGGAACTTACTGACAGTGTCCTCAGTATTGTGGAAAACTCAGATAATCAGACAGGATGCTGTCTTCTTCCAAGGCAGGAGATGGCCTCGTTGCATGCGAGAGAGGGCTCCAGAGAAGGCACAATGGTGAGGCTGAGCAGAGAGGAGAGGTCCAGGCAAGAGTCAGCACAGGAAATGGGTCCTGGGCTCAGGGCAAGTTGGCAGGGTTGAGAGCACGCCCGGCCGTGCGTGTGAAGAGAAGGGAAGTGCGTGGCCGTGGCAGGCCAGGGCCCAGGCTGGTCTGTCCTGGACGATGTGCATTCACGGGCCCTCCAGCAAGAGCGGCACTGTTTTCCATTCCCATTTCGGGAAAAACGAATTGTCAGGTAAATACCACCATTTTCAAAAGCGCCATTCTTCTAATTCTGATGGCAACTAATGACATCAACATAGCTTATTTTCAAGTTCAAAAACTCTGTTTGGGAATGGAATTTTACAAAAACCGGACACTGCTATACAATTTCTCAATAACGATGTTTTCTTAATTCAAGAGAAGTGATCAAGGAATGTCGAGAAATCACCATGGCAAAATGAAGAAAGTAATTTAATACTTTGCATTGTTACATTGGTGCCTCTTCTCCCTGACTCTTCATGTAATTTCCTTATTCAGTGTGAAGAATCATCTCAGGGTCTGTTCTTCCTTGTTTCAATAAGGTACAAGTTGTTGCTAGGATTACCTTTATTTAAAAAATTATAATCTCTTTCATATCAACACTATGAAATCAAAGTTTCCCTTTCCGTTAGTCTGAGACATTAACCAAACCTACCTGAAAAACTCTTATCCTGGCTTAAACTTCGTTTTATCAGCGGAGTGTAATTTTAGCATTTGTTTATGAGAGCAACAAATGCAGAGCTAGGTGAGATTCGCACAAAATAACGATCCAGACTTCCCTAGCCTGTTAAGCGTCGTGATCCTGTGTCTATGTTGATTAAGATGCGAGGTAATTAAATCACATTTGTTTGTTTCTTTTGAAAAAAATTTAAAAGTCATTGTGTTCTCATACGTATGGAGAGTGAAAAGAATATAATAGTAAAATATAAGGAGAGCCAAAATTCCATTTAAATCCCATATCTTGTAGATAATAGTACCAAGACCCTGGTTAATAAACTATTTCTACCAACATAGAAATAGTTACATGAATGAGTGAACACTGTCTGTGCAATCTTGCATGGACAAAATAAGACCTGGGGCTGCATTTTACAGTCTCATTATTTAGACAGGGTATATTTTAGATGAGCTTCCAAATTGACATTTTCTTGCTTTTAAAACTTCTTTTGATGGTGGTTGCTAGGTTTTTGGTTTGCTAATTGTATTTGTTCCTACATATTTTTTCCTTTCTCTTTTGGTAGTCAGATACAACTACTTTTCTTCTGTAATTATTGTATAAAATATTTAGAAAGCCTAACCTTTCTCAAAAGAAATAGAAGTTTTTATTCATCTCATTTTCCTAATTTTATGCACTACTCTCCAAAATTAAAGTCTTTATTCCATCTGTGATTATTTTAAAGACTGTACTTTATTTGTTTATTTATTTATGAATTGAAGTCTCACTCTGTTGCCCAGGCTGGAGTGCCGTGGCACGCTCACGGCCACCGCAGCCTCGACCTTCGGGGCTCCGGCAATCCTCCCGCCTCAGCCTTCCAAGGAGCTGGACCTCCAGGGACAAACCACCACGGCCGGCTCATTCTTTGATTTATTGTAGAGAAGAGGTCTCGCCAAGTTGTTCAGGCTGGTCTTGAACCCCTGGTCTCAGGCAATCCTCTCGTCTCAAGACTGTGTTTTTTAAAGGCAGTGTGGGTTCACAGCAAAATGGGAGAAGGCACTGAGATTTCACATACACTTGCTACCCACATGTGCTCAGACTCTGCCATTATCAATGTCCCCACCAGGATACTGCATTTGTCACGACTAATGAGCTTACACTGACACATCCTCATCATGGGAAGCCCAGAGTTGATGATAGGGCTCATGCTTGGTGTCATACACTCCATGGGTTTGGAGGGATAATGGCACGTACCCATCACACAGCATCACACAGAGCGGCTTCCCTGCCCTGAAGGTCCTCTGTGCTCTACCCGTTCATCCTCCCCCCACCAGCCCCTGGCAACCGCTGGTCTTTCGGCTGTCTTCATACTTTAGTTTTTTGCAGAATGTCTCGGAGTTGGAATGATGCAGTGTGCAGTCTTTTCAGATTGGCTTCTTTCAATTAGGAACAAGCATCTGGAATTCCTCCGTGTCTTTTCATGGCTTGACAGCTCACCTCTTTTGAACACTGAATAAGATCTTATTGTCTAGATGTTCCACAGTTTATTTACCTATTCACCTACTGAACGATATCTTGGTTATTTTAAGTGTTGACAATTATGAATAAATTTGCTATAAATATCTATGTGCAGGTTTTTGTGTAAATACAAGCTTTCAGCTCCTTTGGGTAAATACCAAGAAGTATAATTGCTGAATCATATGGTGTCTTAGTTCATTTTACACGGCTGTAACAGAATACCATAGACTGGGCAATTTGTAATCAACATAATTTTTTTTTCTCATCGTTCTGCAGGCTGGAAAGTCCAAGAGCATGGCCCCTGCATCTGGAGAGGATCTTGCTGCCTCATCCCATGGTGGAAGGCAGAAAGGCAAGAGAGGACAAGGGGAGGCAAACTCACTTTTACAATAATCCACTCTAGTGATAACAAAGCCACCCCCACAAGAGTGGCACCAAGCCATTCACAAGGGCAGAACCCTCCAGATATACTGACCTCTTAGGCTGCATCTCCCAACACTGCTGAATTGAAGATTAAGTTTCCAACACATGAACTTTGGGGTGCATATTCAAATCAAAGCACATGGTAAAAGTGCTTTTAGTTTTGTAAAATAAAATTGCCAAACTGCTTTCCCCAGAAGTTGTGCCATTTTACATTCCGAAGAGCAATGAATGAGAGTTCCTGGTACTCACAGCCCCTGCAGCAGTGTTCTGGGTTTTAACTGTCCTAAACGGTGTGTAGTGATGTCTAATTGCTGTCTTAGTTTGCACATTCCTGATGTACTGTGGAGCTTTTTTCCATGTGCTTAGATGCCATCTGCATTTCTTCTTTGGTGAAATATCTTTCCAGGTCTTTGGCCTATTTTTAGGAATCTGATTATTCACTTTCTTATTGTTGACTTTTAGGAGTTCTTTTTATTTTGGAAAACATTCTTTTATCATACCTCTCTTTTGCAAATACTTGTTCCAATCCGTGGCTTGTCTTTTCATTCTCTTAATTGCAGAGCAGAATTTATTTCTTTTTTCTTTTTTCTTTTCCTTTTAAATTCAGAGTCTCACTCTGTTACTCAGGCTGGGATGCAGTGGCATAGTCATGACTCACAACAGCCTTGACCTCCTGGGTTCAGGGATACTTCTATCTCAGCCTCCCAAGTAGCTGGGAATACAGCCAAATGCCACCCCTTCTGGCTAATTTTTTTGTTTTGCTTTGTTTTTATATGGATGAGGTCTCACTATGTCACCCAGGCTGGTCCAACATGGGCTTGCAAAGTGCCGGCATTACAGGCATGAGCTATTGCACCCAACCAGAAATTTTTAATTGTAATGAAATTTGGCTAGTTAATTCATTGATGCCTTTGTTTTAGATAGTAAAAGGTCATCACCAAACTCAAGATCATCTAGATTTTTCTCTTATGTAATCTTCTAAGTTTGATAGTTTTGTGTTTTACATTTGAGATGTGATTTATTTTGAGCTAATTTTTATGAAGACTTACTGTGTCTGTGTCTAGATTTTTTTTTCTTTTGCACATGGATTTACAGATGTTTCAGCATCATTTGTTGAAGAAAAGGGTGTTTTTCTTTTTTGAGTTTTTGTTTTTCCACTGTGTTACCTTCCATCTTTTTTCAAAGAACAGGTGACCATATTCATGTGAGTCTATTTCCAGGTTCTCCATTTCACTGATCATACTTGTAGCTCCTTCATCAATACCACCCTGTCTCAATTACTTTAGCATATTGGTTTGTCTTGAAGTTGGATGGCATGAGTCCTCCACCTTTGCTCTTCCATATTGTGTTGGCTGTTCTGGGTTCTTTGATTCCCTTATCTGAAAATTTTGAAGTATAATACGTAAATGAAACCACTTTTTTTCCCTCAAATTACTAGTCAGTTGTTATAAACTGTATTTATCAAAAAAAGAAGCAAAATAAAAAACCTGTTTTGCCACATATTGAACTAAATATTCATCATTCAGCCCATACCCTCTGGGGTGGTACTTCACTGTCAATGTCTCTGTTTCCTTCCATCCTCTCTATGTGTTCATTGTTTAACAAGGACGCCACACTTTTGTGCCTGATTGGGACATCATGTACTTGTGATTCTTTATCTTTAAGGATTATTCAGGCTATCCTTACATGTTCATGTCATGAGAAAATTATCATGATATTGTTTTTAAGTTACCAACAATTCTAATAATACTAAATACACTTAATTAATTCAAGTTGTTTGATAGGCCTAGAGTATTTTATCTTCCTTGACAGAGACAAATTGTTTTTGGTTTTGTTTTAAATTTTCAATCTTCCATGTAGATTTTAACATTTGAATTTACAAGTGGAGCATCTCACATCTGAAAATCGACAATCTGAAAAAGGTACCAAAATCTCTCTTTTTGAGAGCCAACAGGATGTTCAAAATAAATACTCTTTGTAGCATTTCAGATTTTCGGAATTGGTAGAGTCCAAAAAAAACCTCATATCTGAAACACTTCTGTTTCCAAGCATTTTGGATAAGGATTGCTCAACCAGTATGTGGCTACACCATTCAATAAAAGATTTACTGCTAAGAATCTTTTCTATTGCTATTGTGAATGTAATCATTTACTTTATTCCGCTTTTAAATTAGCTCTGGAGATCTATAGGAATACTTGAGTTTGTGGTCTGGTTACCTTATTTACTATGTTGTTTTATAAGATTTTCTAGTCATTGGCCCTGCATATTACATATAGAACTTATTGTTTGTGTGAAAATAATTGCAGTTTGTAATCTTTTTTCGATATTTATAAATTTTTCTTTTTTCAAATTGTGTTACCTAGATGTTACCCAAAGATATGGCTGTTAGTAAGCAATATTATATGCTTATTACAATAAGTAAGAATGAGGTGAACCTTTGTGGTTGAAATATATATTTTCACATGGCAAAGCTAATATATTCTTTATAAATCATATAAATACAGAAAAATATACCTATATTAGTAAAGCACATATCCACTGAGTGTCAACCAGACACATGTCATTCACCAGCTTCTTCAAGGACAGATAAAATAAAAATGAAATCTTACATCAACAGAGGCTAAAGCAAGCACTTCTGTCTTTCTGACATCTAGAGGAATGTGATGCCTAGCCAAGGAGCTATGAGCACTGAAGGACCCAAGGAAGCCTCTATCAAGGGCACTTTAGAGATTGCAGACTCTCCACCAGACCAAGGGGAAGAACAGGCCCCAGAATGTGTCAGGCAGAGAGACAGTGATGAGAAATTAACAAAGGTTACTGAAGCGCATGCCTGGTGTTAGAACATAATTCCATCTAATCAGAGCAAAAGTTACATATGTGAGAGCAGTAGCAGATGGAGCCAGAATACCATGGTGTGGTGGTTTAGGACTATGTTATGGGTCTTGGAGACAAGACTGATGCGTTTGACCTAATTTAGTCATCAGTTGGGCGTTATTGACTGTTTGATAGCGTAATCATTACCCTCCCGCACTGACAGGTTTAAGTCCCTCAATAACAGTTTTAGACCATTTGGCAAAGACAGGCACTACACAACATGCCACAGACCCTCAAGCATGTTTGGAGACTTCTATCATGTCATTTCATATTTAGGGACGTGACAGTGAGAAACGTGAATGACTCGGGAAACTTGGAATTTTGGTTGGAACATGTTTTAAAACTAGAAAAAGAAGTTAGAGCTTCTAAGCCCTCAAATTGATATTTTTAATATTATTCTAAAACCAATAAAAGGTTGCTTTGTGATACTGTCCAAATCTGCTTTTATGCAATAAAATATTGTATTATTTTATCGTTATATTTTTCAATATTAAACTTCCTGAGAGAGTTATTCAAACTTGCCTTTGCTTGTGGAAGATCATAAATAGGATTTAGTTAAGAAAAGGTAATTTGGCCGGGCTCGGTGGCTCAGCCTGTAATCCCGAGCTTTGGGAGGCCGAGGTGAGTGGATTGCCTGAGCCCGTGGGTTCGAGACCCGCCTGGGCAACTTGACGAGAGACCTCATCTCTACAATAAAAATCAAAAAATTAGCTGGGCGTGGTAGCGCGCGCCTGTAATTCCGGCTAACGGAAGGCTGAGGAGGAAGAATCGCCGGAGCCCAGCAGGT
>CAUYQG010192747.1:0-22603 GCA_963574415.1 Tarsius wallacei
CCACACCCGGCTAATTTTTTGATTTATTGTAGAGATGAGGTCTCGCTTGCCCAGGCAGGTCTCAAACCTGCGGGCTCAGGCAATCCACTCACCTCAGCCTCCCAAAGGCGCGGGATTACAGGCTGAGCCACCGAGCCCGGCTAAAACCTGTCATTTTCAAACCATTGGTTAAATTTTCTCTGCCCGGGCTTTACTTGTAATGAACTGAAGATTTTATCATTATGGAAAGAAAATGTTTAAGAAATTCTGAACCTTTTTGTGTATTCATACGTTTGAGATAATTACAACCTGTTTTTTTTTTTGAGTCGGAGTCTCACTCTGTTACCCAGGCTGAAGTTCAGTGGCACACTCATGTCAACCGCAACCTTAACCTACTGGGATTAGGTAATCTTTCTTCCTCAGTCTTCCAAGTAGCTGGGACTGTAGGTGCTCACCGCCCTGCCCAGCTAATTTTTTGATTTGTTGTAGAGATGAGGTCTTGCCATGTTGCTTAGGCTGGTCACAAACCCCTGGGTTCAGACAATCCTCTCGCCTCAGCCTCCTAAAGTGCTGGGATTACAGGAGTTAGCCACCATGCCTGGCTCACAATTTTTTTTTTCACATACTTGTTTTTTTAGTCATATTTAAATGCACTTAAGAATGTTTTGCATACTTGGTCACAAAAATAATTGGTGATTTATTTATTTATTTGAATTGGAGTCTCACTCTGTTGCCCAGACTGGAGTACAGTGGCACTCTCCTGGCCATCGCAGCCTTGACCTGCTGGGCTCCAGCGATCCTTCCGCCTCAGCATTCCAGGTAGCTGGAACTACAGGCGCGTCCTACATAATTGGTGATTTATAACAAAACCTTGACTTTATGGTTAAATACAGTGTTAGGAATTTGCATTGTTTGAATTATAGAGGTATTTGTGAGTTTTTTAAGCTGTAGTGTTTTACAAAGCCACCTTATTTGTGACTTCTAAGTTTGTTTAATTTTGTTTTGTTAATCTCTGATAGGTATTGCCTAAGTGTGTTAGTTTTGGAAAACCAATCAACTTCATGCCTAAAAGTTTTAGGCAGTTTTGAAAATAATCACCCTAAATTTTATCTGACTTTTAAAAATAAACCCCAAGTCAGAGAGAGATGTTTTTGATTTCCCACCTTTTCTGGATACTAGTGCTTTAGTTAGGAGGTGGTTTTCTATTTTTATCTCTAATTATAACAAAACAAGAGTCAACCTTCTTGAAGTCTTGATTTTTAAAATATATATTATCCACAGGCTAACATATTTTAAGATTGGAAGCTGTATGGCTAATCTTGTAAGAAGAGGTAAGATCCAGATCAAGTTCTTTTGCTGTTTATCCATAGCTCTGATGAAAGGCAAAATTAAAATTAGCCTTTTAAATGATAATGAAGTTCATAAATGGCTGAGTTTGATTAAGATTGCGGACCCACTTACACAGGGGTAATGATGTAGCATCCTCCTTTTTATATTAAAAGCTATAAGTGATAACTTTAATTTAGCATATCAGTTCAGTTGAATTTAACAACCTGAAAAATTTTTTTTTTTGAGTCCAGGTTTCACTATAGGTGTACACCACAATTCCCAGGTAAGTTTTGAATTCATAGCGACAAGGTCTCCCTCTGTTGCCTAGGTGGTCTCTTCTGGGCTTAAGCAATCCTCCTGCCTTGGCTTCCCAAAGTGCTGGGATTATAGGCGTGAGCCACCATGCCTGGCACAACCTGAGATTTTTTTTATAACTGTTTATTTAGATATAATTCACATAACAGAAAATTCATCGTTTAAATGTATATACCAAAAAAACCACCATACCCATTAGTAGTTAGTCCCAATTATACCTCTTCCTTGAAACTGCTAATATGCTTTCTGTCTCTATAGATTTGCTTATGTTGGAGAGTTTATATAAATGGAATTAATAAGATCAGTGTCACATTCTTCTTTATAACCTTTAAGAATTAAATGATTTAATTTTAATTTTATTTTATATTATTTGAAGGTTGTATGCTCACAAGTTAATGCTTTTTAAAAAATATATGTATGTGATTCAGGGGATACATGTGCAGGGATACATGTACAGGTTTGTTATGTAGGTATATTGCGTGATGGTGAGATTTGTGCTTCTGTTGAGCCGGTCATCAAGTTGTAGGCTTGGTGTACCCAGTGGGTGGTTTTTCAACCTCCTTTTCTCCCTCCTCCCTTTAGGAGTCTCTAGTGTCTATTGTGCACATCCTTATAGCTGTGTGTTTTCAGTATTTAGCTTCCACTTAGAAGTGAGAACATGCAGTATTCAGTTTTCAGTTTCATCATTCACTTAGAAGGATAGTCTCTGGCTGCATCCATGTTACTGCAAATGACATGATTTTGTTCTTTTTTATGGCTGTGGTATTCCATGGTGTATATGTACCACATTTTCTTTATTCAGTCCACTGTTGATGGACAGCTGGATTGAGTCCATGTTTTTGCTATTGTGGTTAATGCTGTGATAAACATACACATGCAGATTCTTTTTGGTAGACTGATTTATGCTCCTTTGAGTATATACCCAGTAGTGTGATTGCTCGATCAAAAGGCAAATCTGCTTTTAGTTATTTGTGAAATCTCCAAACTACTTTCCACAGGGGCTGTACTAACATATATTCTCACCAACAGTGTAAGGAGTGTTTTCTTTTCTCCACAGGCTCGACAAGGCACAAAATTTGGAAAGTGCCAAAGGGTATCTGTTTTCCAAGCCACACAGTTTTCTTTGGATAAGACAACCTTTTTCTCTAGAGATATAGCCAACCTTTTCTGTTTTTCTAGAGATGGTTTGTCTGTGTCAGGTATTTTTTTTTTTCTTCTGAGGTGAAGTCTCACTCTGTCGGTCCAAGCTAGAGTGCAGTGGCACACTTATGGCCACTGCAGCTTCGGCTTGCTGGGCTCAGGCGGTCCTTCTGCCTCAGCCTTTCAAGTAACTGGAACTACGGGCACCACTACTCCTGGCGAAGATTTTTTTAATTTATAGTAGAGACAGGTCTTGCCATTGTACATGTTTTTAAAAATTCTTTGATTTTTTATTTAAGAATCTGAAAGACAATTTCTTTGACTTTTAAGAAATTTCTTTAACCTGTTAAAGATGTGTTGCATAATCTACACATTTTCTGAACATTTTAACCATTAACCCTTTGCACTTGAGACATCTTGTGGATCACCTACTAGCAACTTGACCACACTTTTTTACAAAATAGTGAAAAACAAATCACTTCATCTTAAATTCTATAGTGTTGGAACCGGTGATTTTATTGTAATGATGTTTGACTTATAATGGAATTTTGGACATTGAGGAACTTATTTATGACAAAAAGTCAAAATTTTGTATCTGATATATTTCTAGTGTGCGAAAACATGTGAAACGATCACTGACATACATTACAGGATTATTGATAACATGTGCAGTAGAAATTTATTTGATGTCTTTCTTTCATGTGGTGGTTTTCTATTCGAGCAGACAATGCAGTCTTGTTTTCTTCCTCACATATTAATAATATGTAATTTGTTGTCCAGTCTGTGTATTACTGTGAAAGCACTTCTCACGGTCTCTTTCTATATAACATCAGCTGATTTTTAAAAATGTATATCTCAGTATATATTCTATTTCTTTATTTGCTTTTTTGGTGCAATTTGAATGGAAATTTTCACAGAAACCTTCATTTTTGACAGATTTGCGCTTGCATTAGTTTGTCCTGTATAAGCACCAGCAATCTCTTTGTCTCCTGAGAGGGGACATCAGAGTGGTTTGCTAGATTTATGATACCCCTCAGAGGGCATGTTTGAGTGCAAAGGGTTAGTATATCTTAGGGATAATTTTTGTATGCATCCATAAAGTTTATACATCTCTTTTATGGCTGCATATTATTCTACTCTGAATGTGTTGTCATTTGTATAACTGGTTTCCTTCAGCACCCTCTACACACCCAGTCTTTTGCTGTTCTAAATGGGAATGCAGGAGATAATCTAGCATGTCATTTTTATCACAGGTGGGTATATATTTGAGATAAAGTCTTGGAAACCTGCTGTGTCATAGGATGGTATATACATTTGTATTTCTAATATTTTCAAGTTGCTCTGTGGCATAGAGATTCTGTTATTTTATATTCCCAGCAACTGGTTAGGTGAGAATGCTGGTTGACCCACTTCTTTTCCAGCACCTCTACCAAACTTTGATTTTTACCAGTAAAAAATAGTATCTCAAGATGGTTTTAATTTGCATTTCTCTTATTCTGAAACAGTATATATTTTCACAGCCATTTGTATTTACTATCCCCATTTTTTGATTAGGTATTTGGTTTTGTTGATTCGTAGGAACCTTTTTTATGTCCTGGAAATGAATTCTTTATGATAATTAGTTGCGAATATCTTTTCCTAGTTAGTCATTTGCTTTTTGATTTTCTTAAATGGTTTTTACTAGATTTAATTACATAATGTTGAACTTATGAAAAATGTTTTTGTCATTGGTTTTAGGTTTTGTATCTTATCAAAAAGCTTTTCTCAGGATTTATTTAAGGATAAAACAATTAAATGTTAAGTCCATCTGGAATTTTTTTCAATATAAGGTCCAGCAAATTCCAGTGATTTGACACAACTTCTTTAAATGTATGAAGTAACAAATTGAGATAGCTTTTTACTTACTTATAAAACCATATCATTATCATATGAAGAGCTAATTCTATACAATTAGCTTTTGGAAGGGAAGTGGAAATTTATTTATTAGTATTTTTTCACTCATTCCAGGATAACTTGCTATATAAAGCAATCTTCTGGCAAATTAATTCATACTGTTGGGATCCTTTACAAATTTATAACTTTTCAGTTTATTCCCTTAAGTTTGTATACTTTTAAATAATTTTTTTGAAATTAATATACACTTTTGCTTCTTTGAATGTGAGATATAGTATTTATAGTGAATTGTTAGAGGGTAGAATACAAGTAATTTAACTAATTAGATTAAAATGAACTTTAAAAGAATGATTAGATACTCTGGAATATCTAATCTATCTGTCTCTGTCAAGCAATTATGTACGTGTAATCTGAAAGGTAATTTCTTTGGCTTTATTAAGAAACTTTAAACATGTGTGGCATAATCCAGTATCTGATATTCTGGAATATCGATTATCTAACAATGATTGAAAGAAGAATGGAAGCAAAGTTTTAGAACAATTGAAATATTTCGGGGATGACAGTCGTTCTTGTATTTTTGTTCATGAAATAAACATTCACTTTACTAAAGAGTTTTTTGTTTGTTTGTTTTGTTTTTTTGCTTTGCTTGTTTTTCAGGATGGGAAAGCCATTGTGACTATGTGGTGACAACAGTTGTGTTATTACTGAGTTTCCCACTGAAATCATGGAGGAAAAACAGCAGATTATATTGGCTAATCAAGATGGTGGGACAGTAGCAGGAACAGCACCTACCTTCTTTGTCATCCTTAAACAGCCAGGAAATGGCAAAACCGATCAAGGAATTTTGGTTACTAATCGGGATGCCTGTGCTTTGGCTAGTAGTGTGTCATCACCAGGGAAATCTAAAGGGAAGATTTGCCTTCCAGCTGATTGTACTGTCGGAGGAATCACTGTTACCCTTGATAACAATAGTATGTGGAATGAGTTCTATCATCGAAGCACAGAGATGATTCTGACCAAACAAGGAAGACGCATGTTTCCTTACTGTCGTTATTGGATAACAGGTTTAGATTCAAATTTGAAATATATTCTTGTCATGGATATATCTCCTGTGGATAACCATCGGTATAAGTGGAATGGTCGTTGGTGGGAACCCAGTGGGAAGGCTGAGCCTCATGTTTTGGGAAGGGTTTTTATTCACCCAGAATCTCCTTCCACAGGTCATTATTGGATGCATCAACCAGTATCTTTCTATAAACTCAAACTTACCAACAATACATTGGACCAAGAAGGGCATATCATCTTGCACTCTATGCATCGCTACCTGCCAAGGCTTCATTTGGTGCCTGCAGAAAAGGCTATGGAAGTGATCCAATTAAATGGCCCTGGTGTCCACACTTTTACCTTCCCACAGACTGAATTCTTTGCGGTAACAGCTTATCAGAACATTCAGATTACCCAGCTGAAAATAGATTACAATCCATTTGCCAAAGGCTTTCGAGATGATGGGCTGAATAGTAAACCCCAGAGAGATGGAAAACAAAAGAACAATTCTGACCAAGAAGGGAATAGTGTTCCCAGTTCCCCGGGTCATCGGGTTCGTCTTATAGAAGATGAAGGGTCGGAGATACAGCCAGGTGATTTGGATCCTATATCAAGGGGTCTTGAAACATCAGGCAAGGGTTTGGAGAAGACGTCCCTTAATATAAAACGAGATTTTCTTGGTTTCATGGATACTGACTCAGCACTTAGTGAAGTTCCTCAATTGAAGCAAGAGATTTCTGAGAGGTGGGTAATGGCTTTTCTGTTCTTAGAGCTAAAAGGAAGATTGAGATGGGCAAGGTATTGGACTTAAACATATTGGTTCTGTGGAATACTACAGACCGGTGGTCCCCAACCATTTTGGCATCGGGGACCAATTTTGGGGAAGACTATTTTTCCATGAAAGGGAAATGATGTGCAGTCAACCCTCAGTGCTAATGCTAATCTGTATTTGCAGCTGCTCCCTGGAGCTGGCATCACTGCCTCAGCTCCACCTCAGATCAACAGACATTAGATTATTATAAGGAGTATGCAACCTAGATCCCTTGCATGCGCAGTTCACAGTTAGGATTCATGCTCCTGTGAGAACCTAATGCTGCCGATCTGACAGGAGGCGAATCTCAGGTGGTACTGCAAGCTATGGGGTGTTGCTGTAAATACAGATGAAGGTTCGCAGGCTTGTTTGCCACTCACCTGCTGTGTGCCCTGTGGGTTGGGGAGACCCCTGTTACAGACATTGATAAGTGTAAACCACTGTAAAATATACTAAGCTAGTTTTACTTTCTGTGCAGTGACAGATCATTTTTCTATAATGAATATCAGTTGTGTTCAGGATCTATAATTGTAGACTAGTTGGATAACTTATCAGAATGGGGATCTTTTATTCATAGATATTTAGAATGGTCCTTGATATCCATGGGGGACCACCTGTGGATACCAAAAGCTGACAGTGCTCAAGTCCCTTATATAAAGTGGTGTATTGGCATGTAACCCTTACACATCCACTTGTATACTTTAAGTCATCTCTAGATTATTTATAATACCTAATACAATGCCTATACATCACTTCATTTGCATGAATTCAATGTTATACTCAATGTGTAAGAAGTTCAAATTTTGGTTTTTGTGAAACCTTGTGAAATTCTCTCCCCTCCCTGCCGCTCTCTTCCCATAGAGTATTTTGGATCTGTGGTTGATTTAGTCCATGGATGTAGAACCCACAAACATGAAGGGCTAACTGTATAGGCAACTTATGATTACAGTCAGCTTTCTGTGTGTGTTTGGGGGAGGCGGGGTTGGTTCCAGGATACCAAAATCTGAAGATACTCAAGACCCTCAGTTGGCCCTTCATATCTGTGGATTCAGAACCAGTGGGTATGGAGGGCCAACTGTAATTGAGAAAAGGGAGAAAAATAACCCCAAATAATAACATAATAAGGTACACGTAGATTTAAAATAAGCTTATTTATGTCTAATATTTATGAATTTGCCCAACTAAAAAACAAGCCGAAGATTATTATTTCTTAAAATATAATGATTACTTTTTCTTTTTCAAAAAGTGCATTTGGCATAAATGAACCTTTGTACTTCTTGATCAGCATCTTCCTATTTCCCTCCACCTCCTGGCAATCACCATTCTACTCTCTACTTTTTTTTTTTTTTTTTTTTTTTTTTGAGTTGGAGTCTCACTCTGTCGCCCAGACTGGAGTGCAGTGGTGGCTGCTCCTGGCCACCTCAGCCTCGACCTGCTGGGCTCCGGCGATCCTTCCGCCTCAGCCTTCCAAGTAGCCGGAACTACAGGCGCACGCTACCACGCCTGGCTAATTTTTTGATTTATTGTAGAGATGAGGCCTCGCTTGCCCAGGTGGGTCTCGAACCCGTGGGCTCAGGCAATCCACTCACCTCAGCCTCCCAAAGTGCAGGATTACAGGCTGAGCCACCAAGCCCAGCTTACTCTCTACTTTTATGAATATTCTGCAGTATTTGTTTTTCTTGTTTGGCTTATTTCACTTAGTATAATATATTCCAGGCCCATCTATGTTGTTATCACTGACGGGATTTCTTTTTAAAGGCAGCATAGTATTTCATTGAAAAAACACACAGTTGTTCTTCTGTATCCCTGAGTTTCTTATCTGTGGATTCAGCCAGCCATGGATTGAAAATATTCAGGGAAAAAAATTGCATCTATATTGTACATGTAAACTTTTTTCTTGGTCATTATTCCCTAAACAATTGGTATAGCAGCTATAAGCATTTACATGTAGCATTTATGTTTGTATTAAATATTAGATAGTATTTGCATATAAAATTTACATTTAAATATAGAATTTACATTGTATTTGATATTATAAGTAAGTCGGAGATGATTTGAAGTATATGGGAGGATGTACATAGGTAATATGCAAATTCTACACTATTTTATGTCAGGGACTTGAACATCCATGGATTTTCCTAGAGGCAATCCTCTGCAGATACAGAGGGTTGACTGTATGTACTGTTTTCTATATCCATTTGCCCACAGATTGCATATCTTGACTATTGTGCATAATGCTGTTGTTTTTTATTTGAACTTGCCTTATTTTTTTGTTTTTGAGTTGGAGTCTCTGTCACCCACGTTGGAGTGTAGTGATACACTCACAGCCACCCCAGCATCAACCTGCTGGGCTCCAGCAATCTTTCCACCTCAGCCTTCCAAGTAGCCAGAACTATAGGCACACGCTACCACACCTGGCTAATTTTTTATTTATTGTAGAGACAAGGTCTCGCCAAGTTGCCTGGGCTGGTCTCAAACCCATGGGCTCAGGCAGTCCATTCGCCTTGTTCTTCCAAAGTGCTGGGATTACAGGCTGAGCCAATGCCCAGCCTTGCCTTATTTTGAACGTTAGAACCCAAGTTTAGTGAAAGTAAGTCTCTGCCCACTACTTTCTTACTTAAAGATAATAAGACAGCATGAACAGATAGTAAATTGTATCCCACTAACAGCTACTATTCTTTGCATTTGAAATTCCCGTGCTTGTAAATTCCTGTGCTTGTAAAATTCCCCTTGCCTTGTCTATGGGCAAGTTAGTGCTTTCCTTTTGTTATTGCAGAGAGAATGAATGCTATTCACTGTACAGAGTTTTTTGTAATGGAAAAATTTTGTAAATTTTTTATTTTTTGAGAGAGGGTCTCTTGTTTAGGTTGGAGTGTAGTGGTATGATCCTGGCTTGCTGCAGCCTCAAACTCCTGGGCTTAAGTGATCCTCCTGCCTCAGCCTCTTGAGTAGCTGGGACTACAGACATGCATCACCATCACCAGATAATTTTTTTATTTTTATTTTTCTTTGTAGAGGTGAGGTTGGCTAGGCTGGTCTCAAATTCCTGGACTCAAACAATCTTCCTGCCTCAGCGTCCCCAAGTGCTAGGATTATAAGCATGGGCCAATGTACTTGGCTGGAAAGTTTTTTTCACTTTATACTTTTTGCTGTGATTTCCTTTTTAGTTGCAACTAGTGAATGCCATCTTTAATACTTGATTCTCCAACTTCAGCTTAATCATCTTGATTTAAACAGTTGACCAAAAATTGTAATATTTTTACCCTCATTATCCAGAAGCAGTTTAATCTACCCTTGGATGATTGGGAATTTACCATTAACATTCCTTTGGAGTCCAGGGTGTGAAGGAATTGTTAACTGAAAGGGTCAGGTGTATTTTTTTTGAACCAGATAGCAGCTGTTGGGATTACATGTTGTTGAACTTTTGGTTTGAATAGATCAAGAGAATGGTTCAGACTTAATAACATAAAAGTCTCTCTGTTGGCTGGGCACGTTGGCTCAAGCCTGTAATCCCAGCACTTTGGGAGGCTGGGGTGAGAGGATTGCCTGAGCCCACGGGTTCGAGACCAACCTGGGCAACTTGGCGAGATCTTATCTCTACCATAAATTTAAAAAAAATTGGCCGAGTGTGGTAGTGCGCGCCTGTAGTTTCAGCTACTTCGAAGGCTGAGGCAGAAGGATCACCTGAGCCCAGCAATTAGGATGGCTGTGAGCATGTGTGCCACTGCACTCCAACCTGGGCCATGGAGTGAGGTTCCAACTCCAAAAAAAAGGTATGTCTGTCACTGAAAGGAGAAAAACAACTTGAGTCATGCTCCAAGAAATAGCATTATCTTCATGTGTGAAAATGTTGTTTAGTTATATGCAGACTTTGTCTCCAAATGCTTGATTTGAGAGTAAAAATTGTTTTAAGACAAGAGTTGGCCAAATCTGGCCTGTGGCCTATTTTTGTGTGTATGTAAGAATATGTGACAGTGACAGAGACCATATGATGCTTGCAAAGCCTAAAATATTTACTATCTGCCCCTTTATAGAACAAATTTGCCTACCTCTGATATAAGGTTTCAAAAACTTAAATATATATATATTGCTTCCTTATTTTCCAGTTTCTGACCAATTGCTGAAATATGATTGCTCTATCATTCTACTTTGTTTTAGCTATTGTTATCAGTGGATTCTCCATTGATAAATGCACTGATCTTTATTCAGGCTTTGTTTGCTACATTTGATTTTGTTTGACCATTTTCTTCTATTTTAAACTATTTTTTCTTCCTTGGCTTCTATCATATCAAGTATTCTCCTGTTTTTTTCTTTCTGTCATTCTTACTAACTGCTTGTAATATATTCAACTAGTTATTAAATTGATGGTTATTTTTTTCAGTATTATACTCTTGCAGTCTTACCTATGACTTTGTCCTCTTCTTCCATGTAATATTATGTTAAAAGCTAATAATGTCTCTAGCTTGTATCTTTCTCTGTTTAGTTCCAGACCTTTAGATCAAAATGACTCCTGGAGCCGGGCGTGGTGGCTTACGCCTGTAATCCCAGCACTTTGGGAGGCAGAGGCGAGAGGATTGCCTGAGTCTAGGGTTTCAAGACCAGCCTGGGCAACTTGGCAAGACCTCGTCTCTACAATAAGTCGAAAAAATGAGCTGGATGTGGTGGCATGTGCCTGTGGTTCCAGCTACTTGGAAACTGAGGCAGAAGGCTCAGCTGAGCCCAGCAGGTTGAGATTGTGTTGGCCGTGAGTGTGCTACTGCACTCCAGCCTGGTTGACAGAGTGAGACTACTATTCAAAAAAACAACAAAACAAAAAAACCAAAATGACTCCTGGAATTCTGCCTACAATGTTCATTGTTATAGCCAACTCCACCTGGATTTTTTCTGCCCTTTTGTATTGGCTATCACCTTCATTCAAATTGGAAACCTCTTCATTGTTTTGCCTCCCTCTACAAACTGGTTAATTCCTTCTCCTGTTGATGGACATTGGGTTGTTGACTATTATGAATAAAGCTACTATGAGTATTCTTGTACATGTCTTTTGATGGACATGTCACTAATTTCTCTTTGTTATATATCTAGGAATAGAATTTCGGAGTCATACAGTAGGCATACCTATAGTACTATGATACTGTCAGTGGTTTTCAAAATGATTGTACCAATTTATGCTTCCATCAACAATGTATGAGTGATCCATCTTCGTCAACACATGTGGTATTGTCTTTTTGTTGTTAGCTATCCTTATCTCAGTGCCTTTAGAGGCTTCTAATTCCATGAATGGATGACTGCTTATTTGAAATATGTATTTTTGTCCTCCCCTTTTTTGTATATTTACCCCTTTCTTTTTAAAACAAAAGTTCTAGTTGTAGAGGGCAGAATTAATTCATACTGTTGTTTACATGACTGTCCTTCAGACCTTTGGAAAAAAATTATAGTCCTTCAAGGTTTCTGTTCTTCTTTATTCAGTCGTTTACCTAACATGACTGAAAACTTTTCTGGGCTCCAAATAAAAGAAATTTCTGCATCATGAACGTTCACATAATTTCAGCCTGTGCATTCACAGATCGTTCATCTTTTCTTTGTGGAATGGTTTTCAGATATTTTTCCATTTGATTGATTGCACACTGCCATGGGTACACCTGGGGTCTCTGGCACATATACCTTTCTCCCAAAAAAAGTTATCAGAATGCAAGTGAGTGAGAGTGATATTAGAGAACCACTCTGGTTTGAATAAAGGAAATAAAAGAATTAAGAAATATGTTAATATTATGGACAATTTTGCAAAAATAAGAGTGTTCTAGAATCTTGCTTTTTTCCTCAATATTGTGACTTCTGTGTCACACTTTTTTTTTTTTTTTTGAGTTGGAGTCCCACTCGATCACCCAGACTGGAGTGCAGTGGCCGCTCCCGGCCACCGCAGCATCAACCTGCTGGGGTCCGGCGATCCTTCCACCTCAGCCTTCCGAGTAGCCGGAATTACAGGCGTGCGCTACCACGCCCGGCTAATTTTTTTGGTTTATTGTAGAGATGAGGTTTCGCCTGCCCAGGTGGGTCTCGAACCCGCGGGCTCAGGCAATCCACTCACCTCAGCCTCCCAAGGCGTGTGTCACACATTTTTAAAGGGCTATACTAGTATCCGTAAGGTGGATCTAGTTAGTCCTCTTTTGGAGTTGTTTCAGTTTTTTAGCCATTGTAAATAATGCTTTAGTAAAATTCCTTATGCACGTTTTCTTTTGCAAATACAGGGATCAGATTTTAGGAATGGAATTGCCTGGGTTCAGGGAACACAGATTTTATATTTTGATTAATTGCTAAATTACATTCTAAAAGGTTGTAACAATTTATATTCCTACCCAAACTGAATGAGCCTATCAATTTCTGTACCATCTTTACTGTTATCATTGTAGTCAAAAACACCATCCCCACTGCATAACATCTAACTTATTTTCCACCTGCTTTTCTTTTTTTTTTTTTTTTTTTTAGTTTGAGTATAACTCAGTAGCCCAGAATGGAGTAAAGTGGCCGCACCCGGCCACGGCAGCCTCCAACTGCAGGGCTCCGGCCATCCTTCCGCCTCAGCATTCCAAGTAGCTGGAACTACAGGCGTGCGCTACCACGCCTGGCTAATTTTTTGATATATTGTAGAGATGAGGTCTCACCAAGTTACCCAGGCGGGTCTCAAACCCGCGGGGTCAGGCAATCCACTTACCTTGGCCTCCCAAGGCGCGGGATTACAGGCTGAGCCACCGAGCCTGGCCCCAGCTGCTTTTCTTTATTCTCCAGTCTGTGCTCTACTTAGTAGACATGATCTTTGAAAAATGTGAATCACAAGGAATTATGTCAGTCTACTCTTAAAATTCTTCGGTGGCTTTCCATTGCACTTAGAGGCTGCTTGCTGATCTCTTTAGCCTTTTCTTATACCCATTCATCTTTTTGGGGGGGGGTTGGACTCTCACTCTTTGTCGCCTAGTTTGGAGTACAGTGTCATGCTTACATCTACTGCAGCCTCGACCTGCTGGGCTCAGGCGATTCTTCCGCCTCAGCCTTCCAAGTAGCAGGAACTATAGATGCTGTCCACCACGCCCAGCTAGTTTGTGATTTATTATAGAGACAAGGTCTCACCAAGTTTCCCAGGATGGTCTTGAACCCCCGGGCTCAGGCAGTCGCCTCGCTTCAGCCTTCCAAAGTGCTGGGATTACAGGCTGAACCTCCACACCCGGCCCCCATTCATCATTTGATGGGCACTTGGGTAGCTTACCTTTTTGCTAGTGTGAATAATGGAGCTGTGAACATTGGTATAAAAGTATCTCTTTGAGAATCTACTTTGAATTCTTCTCGATGTATACCCAGAATTGGAATTGCTGGATCATATAATTCTATTTTTAATTTTTTGAGGAACCACCACACTATACTGTTTTCCTTAGCAGCTGCACCATTTTACCTTCTCACCAACAGTACACAAGTGTTCTGATGTCTCCACATCTTGGCTAACCCTTGTTATTTCTGTTTTTTTATTTGTTTTTTAAAATAGTAGCCATCTGGGAAGTTGTATCTCATAGTGGTTTTTATTTGCATTTCTCTAATGAATAATTTTTTTTCCTTTGAAGAGTCAGGCCCCTAGCTCTGTTGACCAGGGTGGAGTGCAGTGGGGCGATGATAGCTCACTGCAAACGCGAACTCCTGGGCTCAGGTGATCCTCCTACCATCCTTCTAAGTAGCTGGGACTATAGACACGTGCCACAACATTTGGCTAATTAAAATTTATTTTTATTTTTTTGTTTGTTTCAGAGATGGGTTATTGCTGTGTTGTCCAGGCTGTTCTCAAACTTCTAGCCTCAAGCAGTCCTCTCCCTTCAGCCTTCCAAAGTGTTGGGATTAGAGGTGTGAGCCACCACACCCAGCTAATTAATGTTATTTAGCGATCTTTTCATGTGCTTATTGGCCATTTGTATAGCAGAAATGTTTATTTACGTCATTTGCCCATGTGGAAATTGGGTTGTTATTGTTGAGATATGAGAATTCTTTAAATATTGTGGGTATTAATCTATTAGATAAATGATTTGCATATATATTCTCCCACTTTGTGGGTTGCTTTCTCAATTCTATATTGTCTTTTGATGTATATGTTCTTAATTTTGATGAAATACAATTTTTCTGTTTTTTTTTGAGTTGGTGTCTCACTCTATTGCCCAGGCTGGAGTGCAGTGGCATGCTCACACAGCCTCCACCTGCTGGACTCAGGTGATCCTTCTGCCTAAGCCTTCCAAGTAGCTGGAACTACAGGCATGCGCCACCATGCCTATCTAGTTTTTTTATGTATTGTGGAGATGAGGTCTTGCCAAGTTGCCCAGGCTGGTCTCGAACCGGTGGCCTTAGGCAATCTTCTCACCTTAGCCTTCCAAAGTGCTGGGATTATAGGCGTGAGCCACCGCGCCTGGCCAATTTTTCTATTTTCTATTACCAATGCTTTTGATCTCATACTTAAAAAAGCCATGGTTACAAAGATTTTCTCTTATGGTTCCTACTAAGAGTTTTAGCTCTTAATTTGGGCCTGCGGTCCATTTTGAGTATTTTTTTTTTTTTTGAGTTGGAGTCTGTCACCCAGGCTGGAGGGCAGTGGTGTGCTCCCGGCCACCGCAGCCTCAACTGCTGACTCAGGCAATCCTTCTGCCTCAGTCTTCCAAGTAACTGGAACTACAGGCACGTGCCACCATGCTTGGCTAATTTTTTGGTTTATTGTAGAGATGAAGTCTCGCCAGGTTGCCTAGGCTGGTCTCAAACCTGTGGACTCAAGCAGTCCTCTCGCCTCTGCCTCCCATAGTGCTGGGATTATAGATGTGAGCCACTGCGCCTGGCCTTTTTAAGATTTTTATTGATGGTATAAGTTAAGGGTTTGGCTTTTTTTTTTTTTTTTGGAGTTGGAGTCTCACTATTTCACCCAGGCTGGAGTACAGTGGCACACTCAGGACCACCTAGCGTTGACCTGCTGGACTCCAGTAATCCTTACGCTTCAGCCTTCCAAGTAACTGGAACTACAGGCATGCATTACCATGCCCGGCTAGTTTTTTTGATTTAATGTAGAGACCAGGTCTCGCCAAGTTGTCTGGGCTGGTCTCCAACATGTGGGCTCAGGTAATCCATTTGCCTCAGCCCCCCAAAGTGCTGGGATTACAGACTGAGCCATCCAACCTGGCCTGGCTTTATTCTTTTGCATGCAGATTCCCAGTTTTCCTACCATCATTTGTTGAAAAGATTATCCTTTCTCCATTGATTGGTCATTGTCCCTGTTGAAAACCACCTGATCATAGGATTTTGCTCTCTGTTGTATTTCATTGGTCTGTGTATCAGTCCTTCTGCTGGTACCACACTCTTGATCACTATAAGTTTTAAAATTAGTGGTGTGAGTCCACCAACTTTGTTGTTATCTTTCAAAATAATTTTTTGCTATTTGGGGTCCCTTGATACTTCGTGTGAATTTTAATATGAGTTTTTCTATGTCTTTGAAAAATCCCATTGGATTTTGATGAACATTGCGTTGAATTTGTATATGACTTTGGGTAATCTTCCTTTCTATGAACATGGTATGTCTTTCCATTTTCTTTCTTTCTTTTTTTTTGAGTTGGAGTCACTTCCAGCCACTGCAGCCTCGACCTGCTGGGCTCCGGCGATCCTTCCGCCTCAACCTTTCAAGTAGCTGGAACTACAGGTGCACGCTACCATGTCCGGCTAATTTTTGATTTATTGTAGAGATGAGGTCTCACCAAGTTGCCCAGGCGGGTCTCAAACCTGTAGGCTCAGGCAATCCACTCACCTCAACCTCCCAAGGCGCAGGATAAGCCACCGAGCCCGGCGAGTATCTTTCCATTTTCTAAGACTACCTTTAATTTTTTTTTGGTAATGCTTTTATAGTTTTCAGTGCAAGTGTTTTGCTTCCTTACTTAAATCTATTCCTAAGTTTATTTTTTATTTTTGATGCTATTATGTATTGAATGGTTTTCTTTTTGTATTGCCCCTTTATTTTTGTTTTTTGTTTTAACCCAGGCTGGAGTATAGTGGCACGATCATGGCTCACCATAACCCTGACCTCTTGGGTTTAGGTGATCCTCCTGCCTCATCTTCCCAAGTAGGTGGGAATACAGGCACTTGCCACACTGGCTAATTAAATAATTTTTTTGTAGAGACAGGGTCTTGCTATGTTGCCCAGGCTGATCTCATATGAATTCCTGGGCTCAAGCAATCCTCCTGCCTCAGTCTTCCAAAGTGCTGGGATTACAGGTGTAAGCCACTGTGCTTCTTCTCCATTGCTATTTTGTATTGCATATTACTCAGTATACAGAAATGCAACTTATTTTTGTGTGTTTATTATATATTCTTGAGCTTTGCTGAATTTATTAACTGAGTTTTTATGTTTGTGTGTAGAACCTCACTGGGTTTTTTATTTTTTTTAGTGTGAATTCTTTTCTTTCTTTTTTTAAATACTAGGCAAAGGAC
Organism: Tarsius wallacei; assembly: GCA_963574415.1. Lineage (NCBI taxonomy): Eukaryota > Metazoa > Chordata > Mammalia > Primates > Tarsiidae > Tarsius > Tarsius wallacei. The sequence continues at coordinate 17,003 of CAUYQG010192747.1, forward strand.
TTTATTTTTTTATTTTTTTATTTTATTTATTTTATTTATTTTTGAGTTGGAGTCTCACTCTGTCGCCCAGACTGGAGTGCAGTGGCCACTCCCGGCCACCGCAGCCTCGACCTGCTGGGCTCCGGCGATCCTTCCGCCTCAGCCTTCCGAGTAGCTGGAACTACAGGCGCACGCTACCACGCCCGGCTAATTTTTTTGATTTATTGTAGAGATGAGGTCTTTGTTTCAAACTTTATTCCCAGGCTTCTTTAGCTTAATTAACTGCAAAGAATGAGTTGTGTATAAGCAAAAACTGAAAAGAACTGCAGTGTCCAAGGAGGTTGGGCTTAAAAATATTAGAGATCTAGATTTTATCAAACCCATAAACAAAACAATTTTAAAAAGCAGTCATAATATAAAATAGCAACTCCCAGTAACTTCAAGTTTTATCTTCTTCAGAAGTTGACTCACTTCAGTTTGCCTCATTCTTGGAAACCTCATCAAAATTCTCCACAAGATCTGGAACTTCGTCATCATCCTCTCCAGTAGCAAGTGGTGCTTTTCCATCCACAGATTGTTTGGGCAGAACTTCAGCCAGTCTCCTTAAACTAGTCAGACTGTCTGCACCAACCTGTTTTAAGATGCTGGGTAGCATTTCTGTCAGCTGCTTTGTCTCAGAATGGCCTGTAATGGTGAAAGTGTTTGGTGCCAGAGATACCTGAATTTTAGGGTTGTTAAAGTGAATAACTGTTTCTTGGCTTGTAAACATGCTCACCTCTTCAATACCAGAGATATTGTTTACCCCTAACTTCTTGAAGCAGAACTGAAGTTTTTTATCATCTACTGTAACTGTTCTATGAACCACCTTCTTTCTGCGAGCACTTCCTTTCCCACCAATGTGCACTTGTGCCTGCAGTTTGGCGAGTTTTTCCTGGTTCATGATAGTTTCTTTCATTTTGTCGGAGTGGAAAAGGGGCTGTGAGGGGGACTTGACTTGGAGCTTGGGGTCTTGGCTGGACCAGGTAAGATTAGGCACTAACACACGGGGACGCTCTTCATAAGTTTTCTATGTGTAAGATTGTGCCATCTGAATAGAGATAGTTTTACTTCTTTCCAATTTGAATGTGCTTTTATTTCCTTTCCTTGCCTAATCTAACAAGAAACTGGTACTATGTGGCAAATAGAAGTAGCAAAAGTGGGAGCATTATCGTTTTAATTTGTATTTTTCTAATGATTAGTAAAGTTAAAAGTTGAGCACCTTTTTGTATACATTTTGGCCATTGGGGTCACTCAGGTGATTGTATGTCTCTTCTTGGATACTGTTTTCTTTCCTTGATCAGTTTGTCTGCCCTTAAGTCCAAAGCCACATTATTTTAATTAGTATAGTTTTATAATGGTAACTGCCTGATCATGGTTCTGCTGTAGTTCACCTCCCTGGTAAGGCCTTTTTCTAAACCTAGTCATTGTTGGTTCTTAACTACTTTGATGTATTTATTTCGTTGTCTCTTGAGTGTAGTTGATTTATTGCTCAGATTGTTGCCACATTATTTTTTCCAGTTTTGCCCTTATTTGTCAGAATTACAATTTTTCAAAGGAAATTGGATACTGTTACTGATCTGTTTAGCTTTTACTCAATCGCCTTAAAGTTAAAAAAAGAATCAAGTCAAGATAGTTTTAATTAAGTCTAATCTGTTTTAACCCCACCTGGTGTATTGAAGTTCAGTTTTGATGCTAATAACCCAGAGTTAGTGGTAGACGCCACACATTTTAAGGGCATGGTCCTCAATAAGACTGCTTCCCCTACTTCAGACACTAGGCACAACTGGGAACCCCAGGCCACCTGTTCTTTTGACCAGCTGGCTACAAATCTGAAGATTCCCACATCTTAATTAGGTTTACTAATTTGCTAAAGTGACTGAAAGAACTCAGAAAAATGCTTTATTTAGGGTTACAATTTTATTGTATAGAAAACAAATTAGGACCAGCCAAATCAAGAGACAAGGCGGGGTCTGACAGGATCTCAGATGCAGAACTTCCATGCCCTCTCCCCATGGAATCACATAGGGTGCTTTGATGTGTTCTCTAACCAGGAAGTTCCTTTAAGCCTTGGTATCTAAAGTTTCTGTTGGGGTTTCATTATGTAGGGGTGATTGATTAACTCATTGGTCATGTAATTGAACTCAATCTCTAGTCCCAATCCTCTCCCTAGAGGTTGAGCTGGCTAAAGTCCCAACCCTCTAATCAGTGTTGGTCTTTCTGATGACCAGCCCCATTGTGAAGCCATTTAGGGGTCCAACAGGAGTTACTTCATTAGCATAAACTCAGGTATGAGACAGTGGGCTCATGAATAACAAAGACACTTCTATCACTCTGGAAATTCTGACGATTTTAGAAAGTCTGCACCAGGAATCCTGGACGAAGACCAGGCAATTTTTTTTATTATATGAGAAGTATGTATGTTGTGGGGGAACCCCCCAAAACCTGGAATTATATTTTGGAGGGCCAGGCCCCTTGTAGGACGCTTAGAATTTATTCCTCTGGATCAGTGAGATCAAACGGTCAACAAAAGTTTTTTTTTGAGTTGGAGTCTCACTCGGTTGCCCAGGATGGAGTGCAGGGGCACGCTCATGGCCACCCCAGCATCGACCAACTGGGCTCTGGTGATCCTTCCGCCTCAGCCTTCCAAGTAGCCGGAACTACAGGCATGTGCTGCATGCCCAGCTAGTTTTTTATTTATTATAGAGACGAGGTCTCGCCAAGTTGCCCTGGCTGGTCTCGAACCTGCGAACTCACACAATTCACTTGCCTCGGCCTCCCAAAGTGCCTTTCAAGTAGCCACCCAGTCTAGCCAATCAACCAAAGTTTTTATCTGGAAGTTTCGAGAAGGTTGCATCAGGATTTGCAGAAGAAACGTCTGGAGTTGTGGCAAGTAGGTGACTGGTTCTTCCACCATGACAATGCAGTTGCCCATGCTGTGCTAAGTGTTCAGCAGTTTTTGACCAAAAACTGCATGACTCCTGATCCTACCCTCCCTGTTCACCCAATTTCGTCCGAGCAACTTTTTTGTTTCTCCGGATGAAAAAAGTCATCAAAGGGAAACACTTTGCTGGTGTGGAAGAGGTGAAGGTGAAACAAGGCATCAAAATCGATTAGTTAAAAAACTGTTTTGAGCAGTGGAAAAAGCTTCTCAGCAGCTGTATCGCATCAAATGAAGAGTACTTTGAAGGTGAATGAAGTTTAAACATGTAAGGATAAGTATACAGTTTTTTTATAATAGTGGTTTTTGGGTCCCCCTGTGCATGTTAATTTTAAAAAGCTTAAATAAAACCACTTATAATAAAAAATAATAGTCACTTGCCTCACTCTTTTTTCACCCCCAGTATTCTTCCTAGAAAAAATTAGTTTTTCCATTTTTAGCTGTTTTTTGTGGTATTTGCCTCTGTCTAGGTCATGTGTATAATGCCAAGTAATTTCCGGTTTTACAAGTTATCCGTTTAAAGTTTTTTCTAGTACCTGCGTAGGCCTATTAGTTGTTACTCTTCTTTAACTCTTAGTATAGTTTCACAATTTTTGGTCAAATAAGTATCCAATGTTTTTTTTTGTTTTTTTTTTTGGTTTTAGTTGGAATCTCACTTTGTCACTCAGACTGGAGTGTAGTGGCACTCTAATGACCACTGCAGCCTCGACCTGCTGGGCTCAGGTGATCCTCCCACCTCAGCCTTTCAATTCAGCTGGAACTACAGGCGCATGCCAGCATGCCTGGCTAATTTTTTGATTTATTCTAGAGACAAGGTCTCACCAAGTTGCCCAGGCTGGTCTTGAAACCCTGGGCTAGGGAATCCTCCAGCCTCAGCCTTCCAAAGTGAGGGATTACAGGCTTAAGCCGCCACACCCAGCCCCAGTTTTTAAAAAAATTGAACAGTTTAATTGAGCAAAGAGCGATTCACAAATCAGTCTGCCTTCTGAACCAGAGTAGGCTCAGAGACTCCTGTGTAGCCATGTAGTAGAAGAAGTTTTTATAGACTTTTTTTTTTTTTTTGAGTTGGGGTCTCATTCTGTTCCCCAGCCTGGAATGCAGTGGCATGATGATGGCTCATCACAGCCTTAACCTTCTAGGCTCAGGCGATCCTTCACCTCAGCTCAGCCTTTCAAGTAGCTGAGTCACCATGCCTGGCTAATTTATTTTAGTTTTTGTATGTTGTCTAGGCTGGTATTGAACTCCTTGGTTCAAGCTGACCTCTGCCTCAGTTTTGCAGAGTACTGAGATTACATTTGTGAGCCACTGAGCCCAACTTGTTGCTTTATTTATTTATTTATTTATTTATTTATTTATTTATTTTTTGAGTTGGAGTCTCACTCTGTTGCCCAGACTGGAGTGCAGTGGCTGCTCCCGGCCACCGCAGCCTCGGCCTGCTGGGTTCCGGCGATCCTTCCGCCTCACCCTTCCAAGTAGCTGGAGCTACAGGTGCGCACTACCACGCCTGGCTAATTTTTGATTTATTGTAGAGATGAGGTCTCGCCAAGTTGCCCAGGCGGGTCACGAACCCATGGGCTCAGGCAGTCCACTCACCTCGGCCTCCCAAAGTGCAGGATTACAGGCTGAGCCACCGAACCCGGCCTGCTTTATTTTTTTAATTCATAGTTTTCTATATACTGGTGCTAATTCTTTCCAGATTCTTTAGTAAAGTCTCTCAGTTAATTCGTACACATACCATTACAAATATGTATACATACATATATTTATCTGTTGAAAGTGAGAAAATGTTTTGCCACCTCTAGACACTTCCTTTGGGAGTTCTTTATCCTCCTTTGCTAATCTGAACTGATTATTCTTTAGGTCCCTACCAAGCTGCCATTGTGGGATTTCCCTTTGCCATCGTCCTCCTAACTTTCCATTTATGCTTTTCATGGAAGTTTTCCTTTTTCCTGTATCTCAAGCTGTCTTCTTGGTTTGGGATTTTTTGTTTGTGAAGTTCATCTTTCAGTAATTTTCTCAGGAAAGATCTGTAAAACACAGATTTTTAAGGTGTTTAACTACTTCTTATAATGAAGAATTAGTTTTCTTTTTCACCTCTCGCCACTAATTTTCTTGTATGCTGGGAAATAGCTTTATTTTTCTCATACTTTATAAAATTATTTGGTATAGCCATCTGTGCTGAAATATGTTGTTTTCCAGTTTCCTTTTAAGAATTTTGCCGGCCAAGCTCCGAGGCTCAGCCTGTAATCCCAGCACTTGGGGAGGCCGAGGAGAGTGGATTGCCTGAGCCTGTGGGTTGGAGACCAGCCTGGGCAACTTGGCGAGACCTTGTCTCCACAATAAAATAAAAAATAACCAGGTATGGTAGCGTGCCTCTGTGGTTCCAGATACTCGGAAGTCTGAGGTGGAAGGATCGCTGGAGCCCAGAAGGTCGATGCTGGGGTGGCCATGAACGTGCATGCCACTGCACTCCAGCCTGGGCGAAGGAGTGAGACTCCAACTCAAAAAAAAAAAAAAAAGATGGTAGATTAGAACCTTTCAAGCATGTCTCATCCATTGGATCATTGTGAAATAGTGTGGAAAAAACCAACACAGTGAACCACAATTTAAGAAGGAAAATAGATATTGATCAGAAGGAAAAAAGA
>CAUYQG010192748.1:0-49942 GCA_963574415.1 Tarsius wallacei
TTAAGTTTCACAATGTCTTCTTGTTTTAACCTGGGGAGGTTGTGTGATGTTAGAAAGTCTATTTCATCTAGGTTATCAAGTTTATTTCCATATAGGTGTACATACTTATCTCTAATAATCTTTTGTATTTCTTCAAGATCAGTTGTGATTTCATCTTTTCTCCACTTATGATCTTTCCATTTTCTTGATGTGTGCTCATAGGGATATAAATTCCCCTCTTAAAACTGGTATTATGGCATCCCAGAGGTTTTGTAAGATGTTTCTTCATTTTCATTTGTTTCCAGGAATCTTTCTATTTCTTCTTTGATATCAGTGTTGACCCAGTCATTGTTCAACATCATGCTGTTTAGTGACAATGTCTTTGTGGGGTTTGGGAAAATTTTGTTGGCGTTGATGTTTATTTTTATTCCACTGTGGTCTGAAAAGATGCACGGCAAGATTTCAATCTTACAAAATTTGTTTATGTTTGATTATAGTCAATGATGTGGTTGATCTTGGAGTATGTTCCATGTAGTGATGAGTAGAGTGTATATTCTGTGGTCTTTACATGGAGTGTTCTCTAAATATCAATTAAGTCTATTTGTTCAAGAGTCTCATTGAGGTTCTGTGTGTCCTTGGTGATTTTTTGTCTTAATCATCTGTCTATGGTTGTGAGTGGGGTATTAAAGTCCCCCAGTATGATAGTGATAAAGTCAATCTCCTTTTTAAGTTTACCTAGAAGCAGCTTTACAAAGATTTGTTCTCCTACATTAGGTGCATATATGTTTAGGATGGATATTTCTTTCTTCCTTTTTTTTTTTTTTTGAGTTGGAATCTCACTATGTCACCCAGACTGGAGTGCAGTGGCCGCTCCCGGCCACCACAGCCTCGACCTGCTGGGCTCCGGCGATCCTTCTGCCTCAGCCTTCCAAGTAGCTGGAACTACAGGCGCATGCTACCATGCCCAGCTGATTTTTTGATTTATTGTAGAGATGAGGTTTCGCCTGCCCAGGCAGGTCTCAAACTTGCGGGCTCAGGCAATCCACTCACCTCTGCCTCCCAAAGGTGTGGGATTACAGGCTGAGCCACTGAGCCCCGCTGGATATTTCTTGATGATTGAAACTTTTATCATTATATAATAACCTTCATCTTTTTTTGATTTTTGATAGCTAAAAGGGTATTCTGTCTAAGATTAAGATTGCAACTCCAGCTTTCTTTTGTGTTTTGTTTGCCTGAAAATTTGTTTTCCATCCTCTTGCTTTGAGTCTGTGAATGTCCTTTCTGGTTAGATGCATCTCTTGGAGACAATATATTGCTGCCTCATGGTTATTTTATCCATTTTGTCATTGTGTCTTTTCAGTGGTGCATTTGGTTCATTCACATTCAGGCTAATTAATGAAATGTGAGGATTTATGTTTGTTATGATGTTCTTGTAGAGTTCTTGTTGTACTTGGAATTTTTTGTCTTTCTTTTGGTTTTTGGGTTGGTTCATGTGTGTTTTCAATCTTTCTGCACTCTTGTGAAGAACATTGTTGATTTTTTTCCTTTTTCTTCTGTTTTAAATGCTTTCTTAAAAGTTTCTTATAGGGTTGGTCTGGCGGCAGCATAATTTCTTATGGTTTGGTTGTCTGGGAAATATTGTAATTCTCCCTCAGTGATGAAGCTTAGCTTGGCTGGGCAGGTTATTCTTGGTTGATATTGTTTATCTTTGAGGACTTTGAATATTGGACTCCAAGTACTCCTAGCCTGAAGTGTTTCTGTAGATATATCTGCTGCTATTTTGATTGGTCTTCCCTGGTAGGTAGTCTGAACTTTTTCTCTTGTTGATTTGGGATTTTTTTCTTTTATACCTACGTTGTTGAGGAGGATTATTATGTGCCTAGGAGTTAGTCTTCTCGTTTGTTGTCTTGCTGGGGTTCTCTAAATTTCTTGTGTTTGAATTTTCACATAATTAATAAGGTTGGGGAAGTTTTCTTGAATTATTTCGTGGAATGTTTGTTCCAGGGTTGTCTCTGTCTCTCTTTCTGTCTTAGGAAGACCAGTTACTCTTAGGTTCATTCTCTTGAAGTAATTGCTAATCTCTTGAAATCTCTAATTTCCACTTTGATAAGGAAAAAAGAAAAATAATGACTCAATTAAGATTGAATTTTTGGAAGATTAATCTGCAAAGTATATTCAAGTATATTTCTTCTGTCTTTTTAAGCTTCTTTTCAGTGTTTTTGACAGTTTGGCATAGTACTATATTTTGGTTTCAAGTTCTGAGATTCTTTCTTCTGCTTGGCTAAGTCTGCTTTGCATGCTTATTAGTTTGTTATTTTTTTCAATCACAGTATTCTCTTTTTTTGAGTTGCAGTCTCACTCTGTCACCCAGACTAGAGTGCAGTGGCTGCTTCCGGCCACTGCAGCCTTGACCTGCTGGGACTCTGGCACTCCTTCCACTTCAGCCTTCCAAGTAACTGGAACTACAGGCGCGCGCTACCACATCCTGTTAATTTTTTGATTTATTGTAGAGACGAGGTCTCATCAAGGTGCACAGGCAGGTCTTGAACATGTTTGCTCAGGCAATCCACTCACCTCAGCCTCCCAAGGTGTGGGATTACAGGCTGAATCACCGAACCCAGTTTCAATCAGAGTATTCATTACTGCTATCTCAGTTATCAATACCTTCCTATTTTCCTCTTGTCTCTCCTCAATTCTTTTTATTCTCTCTATTAATATCTTGATGTCTGGGTTTGTAGTATGTGACCAGTCATTCTAGGGGTTCCTCATTTTTTCCATTCTGAAGTCTGTTTTCTCAATGTCTGATCTTGCAGGGGTCTGTGTGAGGCCTGTATTCGTCTTTTGATTTTTCTTCATTTGTGTAGATTTTCCTCCCCACTTTTTCCTTTTTTGTCCTTCTTTCTTCTTTGAATCTGCTGTTCGGGGTGGTGGGGTTGTATTTTGCTTCTATTTGCTCAATTTCCTTTTCCTTCTTATGTGACTCATCTAACTTTTTTCTATTCTGAGGGTGGATTGTAGGTTGAGGGTTATATGTTTTGCCACTCTGAGATTTATTTGAGGGAGGATCTGTGATTCAAAATTTATCTGCAGATCCCAGCATCCACTGACAGGTGTATGTATACAGTGGATTCTGCTTCCCACTGCCTTGTAATCTGTTCATAGAGTGGGGGTATTTGTTTGCTCCCTGGAAGTAAAATAATGCAAGAAAAGGTAAAGAAATGGAACAGACAGAGGGGGAAACAGATCTTGGAGATAGAAGGGTAAAAGGGAGAACAGACAGAGGTACCCACTAAGAAATGAAAATAGAGCTGAAGACAGATAAGAGTAAAAGAAAACAAAAATAAAAACAATCAAACCAAAAAAAAGTTGGTCTCTAGTTCCAGCTGTTCTCTGGTCCTGCAGGACAATGGCAGGTTGAGATGCGGCTGGGTGCCTCAGTGAGGGTGGGGGCCCAGAGCTCCAGGGGCAGATGCCTAGGGCCTTCCTGGGTAACAACAGCTTGAGATTGGGCTTGGCATTTCAGCTAGGGTTGGGACCCAAAGCTCCAAAGTGCGGGCGGGTGGCGGTGGCTTTTGACCACCCTCAGGATGCTTTGGCCAGGAATGGTGCTGAGGGGCGGGCACCTAGAGCTTCCCTGGACAATGGTGGCTTGAGATGTCTAGATGCCTCACCCAGAGTGGGGTACAAAGCTCTGCAGGGCATGCACCTAAGACCTTCCTGGGTGATGGCGGCTTGAGATGACCTGGGAACCTCAGTCAGGTCAGGGAACTAGAACTCCAAGGGCTGAGCACAGGCAGCGGCTTTGGGCCCTGCACAGGGTGCTTTGGTTAGTGGGGGAGCCGGTAACTCAAAAGGAGTGGGCATGGAAGGCCTCCATGTGCTGCAGCGGCCTGAGACCAGGCTCTGGGTCCTAGCCAGGGAGGGAGCTGGCAATGCCTGAGTGCTAAGAAGAGCAGTGTAGCCAACAAAGGAACACAGATCTCCAAAAGGCAGTATCTGTGGGCCTCCCCAGGTGGTAGCAACTTGCAACCAGGTGAGACAGTGTAGTTGGGTAGGAAGCTAGGAGCTCTCTATGGCCAGGGCCCAGGGCACCTAGGGTGGAGCAGTTGTGGCAGCGATGACAAAGTATACGGGCTGTGCATGGAACCAAGTTTCTCCAAGCCTCGGACCAGTGTGACTGGTGGTGGGTGGGGGATTGAGAGAGGGCAAGAGTCTTTATGGGAAAACTCACTTCAGAGAATCTCACTGTCTCAACTGTGCTATCACCATCTTACTGGAACTTTACATTTTTTTCTTTGCTTGTCTATTTATTTATCTATTTATGTATTTTGAAGTAGTAATAAAACTTTCACAAAGAAAGTAGATTGAAAAAATTGCCTTTGAAGGAAGCTGGAAAGAAGCTTACATGTTCCCAGTGATGTTAGAGAGAAAACAAAACTGTGCATGTTGAAAGACTCTTGCAATAATAAATAATAAAAAAACAATGTGATCATTTGTGTCAGGTCAGGGAACAAAGCATAGTTGGACTCCAGCAATGAAAAACCTACTCTGGAGTTCCCTTCCCAGAAAAGTGTATTGCTTGGGAGTAGAAATCATTAGACTTAAGGAGAAACATCTGCATTCTAACAACTAGTTGACTTAATTGGTAGCTATTTACTCATTATCTCAGAGGGTTACCAGCAAAGTAAAAAATCTACTCTGGAATTTTCTTTCCGGTAAAGCATTTCTCTGGGCAACAAAGATTATTAGGCTTAAGGAGAAACAGCTGCACCTCCATGCTGCCAAATTCTGGGCTCAATTCAGAGGACTGAATCTAGGTCAGAAGTGAAAAAGTCTGAAGGAATGAAAATAGGCTCAAAGCCCTTTTTTCTAACTGCAACTTAAAGCATTAAATCATTTCACTTCTGTAATTAATTTAGGTAGGTGCACAGTATTTATGAGTACACATTGTGTTAGTTTAGGGACTGAAATAAGCAAATAACCAAAAAATTTACTAGGTCAATTTTTAAATGGGAAAAAGATAATGTCTTTCTCCTCTTGAAAGCTATGAAGGTTGAGCGTAGGCCCTTATGGAAGCATTGTCAGTGTCCTATGGCTAGAGTACTGTCATTATTTGGTAGTGTTTACAAAAGGAAGCACTATTAGCAACAAGAAATTTAAAACATAGTTTAGATTCTGGGGTAAGATGGAGATGGGGCAGCCTGGTCTATGAGACCCTCTGTAAAGGAGAACGCAGAAGGTCTCCGGCTGTCTCCCTGGGGAATGAGGATCCCATCGTTGGCAGCCTGCCGTTCACATGGAGTTCGGCTGTCACCACTGCTGAAGCATCACACCAGTCTGGAAAAAGCCTGAAGCTGGACAGAGCAGCCGCCGCTGCTGTCACTGCCTCAGGAGTGGCCATTATACATGGCCCCATGTGTGCCTGAGACGATCCACAACTTCAGACCCTGATGCCCCTGCAAGCAAGATCTGCTGAGATCACAGCCGTCTCTACTGCCACCGTGACATCCTGCCAGGCCTTGGATCTCCTTCGTGTGCCTGAGGCAGGCTCCTATCTCCAGCCTCTGTCCAGCTGTCTGAGCTATCTCTTGCCGGGCTCTTTTTGCAGGTTACATGATTGTATACCTTGAAAACCCAAGAGAATCTGTCAAAAACCTCTTTACACTGATAAAAGACTTTGGCAAAATCTCAGGATATAAAATAAATGAGCAAAAGACAATCACATTTCTTTACAGCAATAATAAATAAATGAAACCCAAATGAAAATTACAATTCCATACACAATAGCCACAAAACAAAAAATGAAATACCTTGGCATCTTCCTAACCAGAAACGAGAAAGATCTTTACAATGAAAACTACAAAACACTACCCAAAGAAATAAAAAATGACACAAGGAAGTGGGAAAATATTCCATGCTCATGGATTGGAAGAATCAACATTGTAAAGATGTCCATCCCACCTAAGGAAATCTACAGATTTAATGCAATACCCATCGAATTACCAGCAACATTCTTCTCAGACCTAGAAAAAAAAAAACACAGGAATTTATAAGGAAACACAAATGACCAAGAAAAGACACAACAATCCTCAACACAAAAACCAAAGCAGGTAGTATCACATTACCAGACTTCAAACTTTACTATAAAGCTACAATCATCAAAACATCTTGGTATTCGTACAGGAACAGGCATATAGACCAATGGAATAGAATTGAGATTCCAGAAGCAAAACCTCAATTTCTCAACCAACTCATCTTTGACAAAGACTCCACCACGTACCACTGGAGAGAGGAGAACCTATTCAGTTAATTGTGCTGGGAAAACTGGCTGACCACACGCAGAAGATTGAAACAGAGCTGGGCTTGGTGGCTCAGCCTGTACTCCTGCACCTTGGGAGGCTGAGGTAAGTGGATTGCCTGAGCCAGCGGGTTCGAGACCCACCTGGGCAACTTGGCGAGACCTCATCTCTACAATAAATCAAAAAATTAGCCGGGTGTGGTATCGCGTGCCTGTAGTTCCAGCTACCTGGAAGGCTGAAGCGGAAGGATCGCCGGAGCCCAGCATGTCGAGGCTGCAGTGGCCGGGAGAGGCCACTGCACTCCAGTCTGGGCAACAGAGTGAGACTCCAACTCAAAAAAAAAAAAAAAAAGATTGAAACAGGACCCCTATCCATCCTCATATACAAAAATTAACTCTAAATGAATCAGAGACCTAAATGTAAGACCTCAAACCATAAGAACCTTAGAAAATGAAGGACATACACTCATGGAAATTGGAGCTGGCACCCAATTCCTGAACAAGACCCAAAACCCACAGGCCATAAGAGATAAGATAGACAAGTGGGACCTCATTAAATTGATTAGCTTCTGCAAAGCCAAAGAAACCAGCAAGAGTGCAGGGAGACAGTCTATAGACTGCGAAAAAATATTTTCCAACTCCAGGTCTGAAAAAGTCGTAACATCTTGGATCTTCAAGGAACTCAAACGTGCAAAAAAGAAAAAAACAAACAACCCCATTATAAAATGGACAGAAGATATGAACAGACACATCTCAAAGGAAGACATCTGAGCAGCCAACAGACTCATGAAGAAATGTTGAACCTCAGTAATCATCAGGGAGATGCAAATCAAAACCACACTGAGATACTACCTAACTCCAGTCAGAATGACAAGTATCAATAACCCAAAAAATAACAGTTGCTGGAGAGGGTGTGGCGAAAAGGGAACTGTTCTACACTGTTGTTGGGAGTGCAAACTAGTGAAAAAACCTGTGGAAAAGTTTGGCAATTTCTAAAAGTTCTAAATATTGACCTCCCATATAACCCCGCATTCCCCTACTCGGAATATACCCTGAAGAACTCAAATCACTGTAAAAAAAAGATATCTGCACATGTATGTTTATCGCAGCATTGTTCACAATAGCAAGAACATGGAAGCAACCATGCTGTCCATTAAAAAAGGACTGGATTTTTAAAAATGTGGTACATATACACGATGGAATACTATGCAGCCATAAAAAAGAACAAAATCAAGAATTTTACGCAACTCCGGTGGAACTAGAATCTATAATACTAAGTGACCTCTCACAGAAACAAAGATCTGAGTATCACATGTTCACTCATATAGTGAACCTTGAACATCCAACATAATACTATAAGAAAATGACTGGCAGTGGTGGAAAACTATGGTGGGGGGAAGGGAGATGGAATTAATGGTAGTCAATATGTGTCTGGGGACGGGGAGACAACTCTTATCAACAAGGGTGCCTGATTTTTATACTTTATATTTTTATAGACATCCGAGCAGCCAACAGACACATGAAGAAATATTGAACCTGATTTTTATACTTAATATTTTTATACTTAATGTACCCCACAATATCATAATAAAAAATACTGATTATAAAAAAATAAAACAAATTTTAAAAATAAATAAAAATAAATAAATAAAACATAGTTTATCTTGTCCTGTCTCAGAGATTTGCTGCTCAGTAGTAATCAGTGCATTCATCAGAGAGTGGCAATGTAGCCCACAAACCTACTTGATGTTAAGCAGCTAAAGGCTTCTACATTATCTGTGTAATTTCACTCCATGTAAGAGGTTGTCAGAGGAGATAGGAACACTTCTTTAGATCATAGCGGACACAAAATAAAATCAGCTAGCCAGTTTCCTTCTTCATTTGCCACCAACAAATGGCAGATGAATCCATTCATTCAAACAGCTTGCAGTAAAACCTGCTGAGTCTAACATTATACTGGTTTATTTTTAAATTATCCATTTATTTTTTGGATGTAATTAAAACACTTTCAAAAAGAAAGATATTTTTCAAATTGCCTTTGAAGGAAGCTGATTGAAATCCTTAGACCGTCACTCTGATGTTAAAGGGAGAACTTTTATTTGTATGTTGGAAGGCCCTTTGGTTAATGAATAACTCAATATGTTGTGATCACTTGTGTAAGTTTTGGGAACAAAGTGTAGTGGGACTCCAGCAAAGTAACAAAACCTGCTGTGGAGTTTCCTTGCTAGTAAAATATTTCACTAGGAAGTAGAAATTGTTACCTGAAGTAGGAATGCATGCATTCTATATAATTTTGGGTTTAATTGAAGGTTATTTCCTCATTACCTCAGAGAATTGAGTCTAAGTCAGTGGAATAAGTCATAAGTATTTAAGATAGGCACATGCCTCCATAAAAAGTTAAAAACTCATTCCCTTTACTCTAACTGCAGTTAAGGTTCTAGATAATTTTACTCCTGGAAAATTCAGGCAAGACCATAGCATTTGAGACTACATTGCATTGTTTCAGTGATGGAAATATGTGAAATCCTAAACAATGTTGCCAGGTAAATTTTTGTAATACTACAAAGAGAAGGTTCTTCTCCCTATTGAAACTATGAGGAGAGAGAACATAGTCCCCTTTGGAAACATAGTTTGTATACTAGGGGCTAGAATGTTATTGTTATTTTATAGGATTTACAACATGTATCACTTTTAGAAACATGCAAGTTAAAACAGCTGTTTTTCTTTTATTCTCCCAGAACATGTTGTCCAGTAATACTCAGTGAATTTATTAGAGAGTGGTGAAATCACTTACAAACCTATGTTGATGCTAACCTGCTGAAGGCTTCCACATTATCTGTGTAGTTTTATTCTATGTATGAGTTAAAGCAGGAATCAGAATTTCTTTAAAGAGTAGACAGGTAAAAATTTAACTAACCCCGTTTTTTCTTAATTTGCTGCCTACAGGTGGTATTTAGTTCCACCCATTCAAACAGTTTGAAGTATAAACTACTGAGTCTTAACACCTTACTTTTTTTCATTTATGTATTTAGAAGTAAGTAAAACACTTTCACAAATAAAGGAGATTGTCAAACTGCCTTTGAAGGAAGCTGAAATAAAACCTTAGATGTTCCCAATTATGTGAAAAAGAAACATTATGCACGCTGGGAGACTCTGTGTAATAAGTAACTTAATATGTTGTGATAATTCAGTCAGTGCAAAGCACAAATTGTGAAATTCAAGCAAAGTCAAAAAACCTGATCTGGAGTTTCCTTGCTAGAAGTATGCTTCCCTGGTCATAGAGATTATTAGACCTAAGAAGAAGCATATGTGTGCATTCTGTTCTTAAATGAAGGCTCTTTCTAATTACCGCAGGAGGCTGAATCTAGCTCAAAGGTGAAAGTGTCAGAAGGAACCAGGATAGGCCCAAGTTCCCACAAAAAATTAAAAACTCATGCTGTTTATTTATTTATTTTTTTTTTTGAGTTGGAGTCTCACTCTGTCTCTCAGACTGGAGTGCAGTGGCCGCTCCCAGCCACCACAGCCTCGACCTGCTGGGTTTCGGCGATCCTTCCACCTCAGCCTTCCAAGTAGCTGGAACTACAGGCATGTGCTACCAGACCCGGCTGATTTTTTTGATTTATGAGATGAGGTCTCGCCAAGTTGCCCAGGTGGGTCTTTAAATTATCCATTTATTTATCCCAAAGGCACGGGATTACAGGCTGAGCCACCGAGCCCGGCCATGTTGTTTATTCTAACTACAGCTCTAGGTTCTAGATTATTTCACTCCAGCATTTTTTACAAAAGGCCATAGTATTTTAGACTACATATTTCATTGTTTCCAGGATTGAAATATGCAAAATCCCCAAGTTGCCAATCAATTTTTGTAAAAGTATAAAGAGAATATCTTTCTCCCTATGGAAGCTATGAGATGAGAACCCAGTCCCATGTGGAAACATGGCTTGTATACTAAGGATTAGAGTGTTAGGATTATTTCATGAGGTTAATAAAAGGAAGCACTTCTAGCAACATGTATGTTAAAACATAGTTTTTCTCTTCCTATACCATAGATGTGTTGCCCAGTGGTAATAAGGGTATTCATTGGAGAGTGGCAAAGTCACCTACAATCTTCCACTGATGTTAGCCTACTAAAGTCTTCCACATTTGCTGTGTAGCTTCACTCTGTCTAAGAGTTTAGCACAGAGTATATATGGATTTCTTTAAAGCACAATGAGAAAAACAATAAAACCAATGAACCAGATTTTTTTCATCATTTTCTGCCTACACATAGCAGACATATCCATCGCTTGTAAAAGCTTGCGGTGTAACACACACTCATGTATCATTTATTGATTTATCTATTTATGCATTTGGATGTAAGTTAGCCACTTTCAAAAAGAAAAGATATTGCCAAATTTCCTTTGATGGAAGCTGAAAGAAATCCCTAGAAGTTTCCAGTGACATTTAAAAAAAATAAAAACATTCAGGTTGAAAGAATCTTTGCAAAAGAAATAATGGATTGTGGTGTGACTATTTCTGTCATTTCGAGGAAAAATTTGTGTTGGGACTCCAGCAAAGTAAAAATCCTTCTCTGGATTTTCCTTGACAGAAGAATTCACCACTGGGAAATAGAGATCATTAGACTTAAGAAGAAAGAACTTCATCCTACCTGCTACTATACTTTATTGGAGGTTGTTTCCTAATTATCTCAAGAGGCTGAATTTTGGAAAAAAGAGAAAAATCAGAATGAACTAAGAATCTAGGATCTATGATTTCAAAAATCATGTCTTTAATGACAGCATATTCACTCTCTTAACCAACTTTGTCAAGAAAATATTATTTAAGATTACACACTGTATTGTTACCAGGATTGAAATATTTTAAAGTCCCACCAAAATTGCTAGTTTATATTTGTAAAAACACAAAGAGAATGTCCTTCTCCCTATGGAAGAAATAAGGAAAGAAAATAGTCACATATGGAAACCAGTTTCTTAACCCAGAGGCTAAAGGGGTTCTTAACCCCTATTTCATGGGGTTCATAAATTAAGCATTTTTAATAACAAGCATATTAAAACGTAGTTTTTTTCTCCTGATTCTTAGTTATAATCAATGCATTAATCAGAGAGTGGCCAATTCGTCTACAAACCTATATTGATACCAAACTGCTTTTTAAAATTTTGGGGGGAAACTATTTTTTAAATTTTTAAATTTGTTTTAAATCGTAAGGTAAAATTAAGGGTTTGGTATACAAATACTCATTGTGCAGGTACCCTTGTTGATGAGGTGTACCCCCCTTCCCCAGGCAGATTTTCAATATTGTCAGTCACAACTCTCCCCCCTGCACTGCCCCACCACAGTTTCCCAATACTGTTGATCTTTTTCTTATACTATTACGATAGTTGTTCAAGGTCCACTTATGAGTGACAGCATGTGATACTCAGTTCTTTGTTTCTGTGAAAGATCACTCAGTATTATAGACTCTAATTCCATCCAGGATGCTGTGAAGTTCAATATTTTGTTCTTCTTTATGGCTCTGCAATAGTCCATTGTCTATATGTACCACCTAGTTTTATCCAGTTCTCTTTTGATGGATAGCATGGTTGGTTCTATGTTCTTGCTATTGTGAACACTGCTGTGAAAAACATATGCATGAAGGAATCTTTTTTATAGAGTGATTTGAGTTCTTCCAGGTATATTCAAAAGAGAAAAATCAGAATGAACTAAGATAAGAACAAGAATCCATGATTACAAAAATCATGCCTTTAACTGCAGCATATTCACTCTCTTAATTGTGGGGATTACAGGGCCATATGGAAGATCAATTTTTAGGAATCACCACACTGCTTTCCATAGAGGTGATACTAGTTTACACTCCCACCAACACTGTAGAAGTGCTCCCTTTTCACTACATCCTCTCCAGCATCTGTTATATTTTGAATTAGTGATGATAGTCATTCTGACTGGAGTTAGGTGGTATCTCAGTGTAGTTTTAATTTGCATCTCCTTGATGACTAGTGAGGCTGGACATGTTTTCATGTATCTGTTGGCTGCTCATATGCCTTATTTTGAAAACTGTCTATTCATACATTTTGGCCAATTTGTAATGGGGCTGTTTTCTTTTTTTTTTTTTCCCCCAGCTTGTTTGAATTCCTTGTAGATGCTAGATATTAGGCCTTTGTCAGACATAGAGGTGGCAAATAGTTTTTCCCCATCTTTGGGCTGTCTCCCTGCTCTCTTGATAATTTCTTTGGCTTTGCAGAAGCTTGTCAGTTTGATTAGGTCCCACTTGCCTATCTTATGTCTTTGACACTGGCACTTAGGGTTTTGATCAAAAATTAGTTGCCAGTTCCAATTTACTCATCAGTCCTCCTGCATTTTCCAAAGTTCTTATAGTTTGAGGTTTTATGTTTAGGTCTCTGATTCATTTAGAATTAATTTTTGTGTATGGGGATAGGCAGGGGTCCTGTTTCAAACTTCTGCATGTGGTCAGCCAGTTTTCCCAGCACCTTTGGCTGAATAGGTTCTCATCTCCCCAGTGATTGCTGATGGAGCCTTTGTCAAATATGTTGCTTGAGAAATTGAGGTTTTCCTTCTGAAATCTCAATTATATTCCATTGATCTATATGCCTGTTCCTGTACTAATACCAGGCTGTTTTGCTTCTGGTAGCTTCATAATAATGTTTAGAGTCTAAGAATGTGATACCTCCTGCTTTTTTATTTTGTTTTATTTGCTATTCTTGGTCGCTTATGTTTCCATATGAATTCTTGTATTGTTTTTTCTAGGTCTGAGAAAAATGTTGCTGGTAATTTGATGGGTATTGGGTCAAATCTTCTAAAGGTTTAAGTCTTTTAAAGGCATTGAAACTTCTAAAGGTGTTAAAACTCCTAAACACTTCCAAATTATCTGTGTAGCTTCACCTCTGGGTTAGAGATTGGCAAAGAATATATCAGAATTTGTTGAAAGCATATCAAGAAAAAATTTTTAAATGAAATGGATTTTTCCTTCATTTGTTACTAACAGATGTCAGATGAATACACCTATTCAAACAGTTTGCAGTATAGCCTACTGAGTGTAACACAATACTTTTTTCATGTATGTATCTATAAATTTATGTATTTGGAAGTAAGTATAAAACTTTAACAAAAAACAGAAATTGCAAAATTGCCTTCAGATGATCCCAGTGATATTAAAGAGAAAATGGAAATGAGCATGTTGGAAGACTCTTGGTGTAATAAATAATAAAATGTGGTGTAATAATTTGTGTCAATTGAGATAACAATGCATGCTGAGACTCCAGCAAAAAAAAAAAAAATCTGCTCTAGTATTCTTTTTCCAGAAGAGTTCTTTAAAAAAACAATAACAATCATTAGGCTTAAGAAGAAACTCCTGCATGCTTCCTACTTCTGTGCTTAGTTGGATGCTGTTTCCTATTCTTAGCAGGAGGCTGAATTTAGGTGAAAGGTAAAAAACTCAGAAGAAAAAAGTTAGGCTCAAGAATACATGAATAGTTACAAACTCATGCCCTTTTGGTTAACTGGAGCTTAAGGCACTACATTATTTCACATCTAGCATTAATTTAGGTAAGTCTATCATATAAAAGACTACACTTCATTGTATCAGGTATTTATATATATGACACCCCTCAAAATTTGTGTGGTCAACTTTTGTAAAAGAATGTAGAGAATGTCCTTAGCTTTATGGAAGTTATGAGGAGAGAATACAGTCTCTTTTGAAAATGTGTTTTGTATACTAGGGGGTAGAGTGTTATTATTTTGTGGGGTTCAATAATGGATGCACTGTTGGCAACAAGCAAGTTAAAAATTAGTTTTTCTCCTCCTGTCTCAGAGATATGTTGTCCAGTGGTTATCAGTGCATTCATGCGAGAGTGGCAGAGTTGCCTACACCTACATTGATGCTAACCTGGTAAAAGCTTACACATTATATGTATAACTTTAGGTAAGATTTTGGCAAAACTGATATCAAGATTTACTTAAAGCATAGTAACAAAAATAAAATAAAATACCAAGGTGTTTTCTTTTTTTTCCATCTACAGATGGCAGATGGATTCACCCATTAAAACAGCTTATATTATAATGAAGTGAGTCTAACACCATAGTATTTATTTATTAGTCTTTCTATTTGTGTATTTGGAAGTAAGTAAAATGATTTCACTAGGAAAGGTGAATACCAAATAGTCTTTGAAGGAAGTTGAAAGAATACCTTAGATGTTACTAGTGATGTTAAATAAAAAACACAAATGTGCATATTGGAGAACACTTGGAGTCATAGCAAACAAAATTCAGTGTAATCATTCATGTAAGTTTATAAAGCAAAGTGTGGTGGGACTTCAACAATGTAAAAAACCACCTCTGGCACTCCCATACCTGAACAGTGCTTTGCTGGACAATAGAGATCATTAGACTAGGAAAGTCACCTGAGTACTACATACTTCTGGAATTTTTTGGAAACTGTTTTCTCATTACCTCAGAGGACTGAATCTAGGCTAGAGGTGAAAGAGTGAAAAAGAATGATGATAGGATCAAGGATTTATGAAGAGTTATAAGCTCACAAGCTTTTCTGTAACTGCAACTTAAGGCTCTAAAATTTTCACTTCTTTAATTAATTTAGGTAAGCCCAAAGAATTGAAGCCTACATATGGCATTGTTCAGGGACTAAAAAATGTGAGATCCCAATGTTGTTAGGTCAATTTTTGTAACAGTAAATGAAAAACTTTATTCTTATTATGGAAGTTTAAGTAATGAACACCATGCTTTATGAAACCATGTTTTATATCCAGGGGGCTAAAGTGTTATGATTATTTCATGGGGTTTACTAACGGAATCACTTTTAGAAACAAGCAACTTAAAACATAGTTTTTGTCTTTCTGTCCGAGAGATGTGATGCCCGGTGGTAAACAATGCATTTGTTGGCCAGTAACAAAGTTGTCTAACAAAACCACATTGATGCTAACATGCTAAAGGTGTTTCTATTATTTGTGAATCTTTAATCTAGATAAGAGTTCAGTAAATCAGATATCAGGATTTCTTTATACTGTAAGAAGAAAAAATAAAATAAATTAAGCTGGGTTTTCTTTCTGCTGCTGACCGTTGGCAGATGATACCACTCGTTCAGTTTGCAGTATAACTGAGTGCAACTCCACACTGTTTATTTTTTTATTTATGTACTGAATTATGTGTTTTGATGTAACTAAATCAATTTTACAAAGAAATGAGTGTCAAACTGTCTCTGAAAGAAGCTGAAACAAAACTTTTGATGTTCCCAGTATGTTACAGGAAGAACACAAACGTGCATGCTGGAAGTATCTTGGCATAATACAAAAGTGAATGCGGGGTAATAAATTGTGTCAGTTCAGGAAACAACGTGGTGGGAATTGAGCAAAGTAAAAAACCATCCACGGAGGTTCAATGCTAGAAATAAAAATGCTGTACAATATATATCATAGTCTTAAAGAGAAATATCTGCATGCCATTTAGCAATGAGCCTAATTGGAGACTGTTTACCCGTTATCTCAGGAGGATGAATCTAGGTCAAAGATGCAAACATTACAAGGAATGAAAATAGGCTACATTGAAATCTCATGCCCTATAGCTTCAGTTTAAGACTTCAGATTATTTCACTCCTGGTTTTGATTTAGGCGAGTCTACAGAACTTAAAACTACACACCACATTGTTTCAGGGATTGAAATATGTGATAACCTAAACAAAGTTGTTAGGTCAATTTTTGTAATAGTAAAAAGACAATGTCATTCTCCCTGTGGAATGATAAGAAGCAAATACAGTCCCTTATGAATGTGTTTTGTATCCTGGGGGTTAAAGTGTTATAATTATTTTATGAGATTCACTTAAGGAAGCCCTTTTAGCAACATACAAGTTAAAATGTAGTTCTTCTATTCCTGTCTTAGAGATGTGTTGCCTAGTGACAATCAGTGCATTCATTGGAGAGTGCCAAAGTCTTCTACACATCTATGTTCATGTCATGCTAACCTGCTAAATGTTTCCATATTATCTTTGTAACTTAACTCTTGGTAAGAGTTTTACAAAGTAGATAGCATTTCTTTACAGCATAATGAGAAAAAATTAATAGACTAAACAGGTATTCTCTTAATTTGCTGCATAAAAATTATAGGTGATTACACACATTCAAAGAGTTTGAAGAATAATCTACAGTCTAACAGCAAACCGTTTTTTCATTTATTTACCTATTTATGTATTGGAAGCAAGTAAAACACTTTCACAAAGAAAGGGGATTACCAAATTGCCTTTGAGGGAAGCTTAAAGAAAACCTTGGATGTTCCCAGTACGTGTAAAAAGAAAATGCAAACATGAATGTTGTAAGGCTCTTTTGGTAGTAAATAGTGAGTTTTGTGTGATTACTTTGTCCATTCAGGGATCAAAGTGTGGGAAGTGTCCTGTTCTTTTGTTCCCTTTCCAGAAGAGTGCTTTGCTGGGCAACAGAGACCATGAGGCTTAAGGAAAAACACCTCTGTGCTACCTACTTCTGGTCTTTATTGGTGACTGTTTCTTATTTATCTCAGGATAATTAATCTTGAACAATTGTTAAAAATTCAGAATGAACGAAAACAGGCTCAAGTCTCCATGAAGAGTTAAAAACTCATGCCCTTTAACTGCAGCTTAATGTTCTAGATTATTTCATCCCTGGAAATAATTTAAGCAAGCTTATAATACTTCAATCTACACATTGTACTGTTTCAGGGGTTGAAATATGTGAGATCCCAAACAAAGTTCGAAGTCAATTTTTGTTAAAGTACGAAGAGAAGTTTCTTCTTTCTATTGAAGTTACGTGCTGAGAAGATAGTCCCATATGAAAACCTGGTTTATATCCAAGGGCTAGAGTGTTATGATTATTTCATGTGGTTCACAAAAGGGAGCAAGATTTCCAAAAGGCAAGCTAAAACTTTGTTTTTCTCTTTCTGTTCCAGAGACAGGCTGTCTAGTTGTAATTGGTGCATTCATCAGAGAGTGACAAAGTAACCTACAAGCTTACCTTGACGCTATTCTGTTAAAGGCTTCTACATTATCTGTGTAGTTTCACTCAAGGTAAGAGTTTGGCAAAGCAGATATCAGTATTTCTTTGAATCCCACAAAGAAAAAACTGAAATTAACTAACCAAGTTTTCTCTTCATTTGCAGCTGACAGGTGACAGGTGGATCCACCCATTGAATCAGTTTACAAAATAACCTACTGAGTGTAACACCACACTCTATTTTCATCAGTTTATTTTTTGTTGATGTATTTGGAAGTAAGTAAAACACTTTCAAAAAGAATGGAGTTTGCCAATTTGCCTTTGAAGAAAGCTGAAAGAACACCTTAGATGTTCTGTGATGTGAAATAAAAAACACAATCATGCATTTCAGGAGACGCTTCTTGAAATAAATAAAATGTGGTGTGATCAATTGTTTCAGTTCAGAGAACAAAGTGTGGTGGAACTCCAAAGAATAAAAAAACCCACTTTGGTGTTCCCTTGCCAGAATTGCATTTCGCTCAGCAATAGAGATAATTTGGCCTTGGGAGAAAAACCTGCAAGTTACCTAGTTGGGATTTAATTGTAGTCTGTTTACTAATTGCATCAGAAGGTTAATTTAGGCCAAATGTGAAAAACTCAGAAGGAAAGAGACTAAAAACTCCTTGAAGATTCAAAAGTGTATACACTATATTCTAAATAGAGCATAACGTTCTAGATTATTTCACTCCTGGAATTAAGGAAGCCATAGTATTTAATTTTACACATTGTATTGTTTCAAAGTTTGAAACATGTGAAACCTCAAATTTATTAGGTCAATTTTTGTAAAAGTATAAAAAGAAGTTTCTTCTCCATATGGAAGCAGTGAGGAGAGAACACTGTCCTATATGGAAACATGGATCCTAGTGGCTATAGTGTTCTAATTATTTCTTGTGGCTCACAAAAGAAAGCACTCTAGCAAGAAGTAAGTTAAAACTTTTTCTCTTACTATCCCAGAGATGTGTTGCCAAGTGGTAATTAGTATATTCATCAGAGAGAGGCAAGTTTGACTACAAGTCTACATTGATGCTGCCCTGCTCAAGGTTTTCATGTTATCTGTGTAGCTTTTCTCTAGGTAAAAGTTTGGCAAAGTGGATATCAAGATTTTTTTAAAGCATATTGAGGAAAACATAGCTAGATTTTTCTTCATTTACAACCAACAGATGGTAAATCAATCCACTCATTTAAAAAATTATCTGTATAACTTACTGAGTCTAACCTACAAGTATGTATTTATTTAACCTTTTATTTATTTGGTAGTAAGTAAAACACTTTCTCAAATCGTCTTTGAAGAAAGTTGAAAAAATTTTGCAAGGTCTCAGTGATGTTAAAAAGAAAACACAAATGTGCATGTTACAAGACACTGCATAATAAATAGTGGATCACGGTGTGATTATTTGTGTCAGTCCAGGGAACAAAGGGTAGTGGAACTCCAGTTAAAACAAAAAAATTGTTCTGGAGTTTCCTTGCCAGAAGAGTACATTGCTGGGCAATAGAGGTATTTGGGTTTAAGGAGACTCACGTGCGTGCTACCTATTCCTGGGCTTCACTGGAAGCTGCTTCCTAATTACCTTAGCAGGTTGAAACTAGGTCAAGGGTGAAAATGCCAGGATGTAAAAGCGTATGTCTTCTACTTTAAATGCAGCTTAAGGATCTAGATTATTATTCATGGAATTAATTTAGGCAATCCCATAGTATTAAAGTTTACACATTGCATTTTTTCAGAAATGATATATATGAAACCCTAACAAAATTGCAAGGTAATTTTTTAAAATAAAAAGATGGTCCTTGGTTTATTTCATACTGGTTGCATTTTTGTATGAGATATGTCGTATTTCTTTCATTATTGCAGGTTGTATATAATGTGTCTCTAGCATTGGGCTTGTGTGAAATGTGTCTTTAACTGTTTTATATTGTATGTAGCTTTTACACAACTTGGTTCAAGCTGTATGAGTTGTGCTTCTCACTGTTGGATATTGAATGAGATTATATTTAGTGGGTAAATTTTTGGATGAGCAATGTCTGTCAGTATTGTGTAAAATGTGTCTTTCCCTTGCACATGTGTGAAATATGTGTTTTAGTGTTTTCCAATTAATTGAGTGTTTTGAAAACTAGGTGCATGCTGTATGAGATATGTCCCCCACTGTTTCGGATGGAAACATATTATTTTATGTTGGGTGCATTTTTGAATGCTGTATTGTATATGTGTCTCTAACCTGGGGCATGCTTTGTGAAACGTGTGTTTTACCTAATTTACATTGCATGTGAGTGTTTTTTCAACTGGGTGCATGCTTTATGAAAAATGCCGCTCATTGTTGCACATTGGAAGAGTATTTCATACTTGACACATATTTGTTCTATGTCACTTTTGCGTGTATAACATATGTCTTAATTGGGGCATATTGTGTGAAATGTATGTCCAATTTTTTTTATGATTTATACAGGTGTTTTATCAACTAGGTACATGTTATATGAGGTGTGTCCCTAACCGTTGCATGTTGAATGAGGTTGTTTCATGCTGGGTGCATTTTTTGATATGTCTGTCACTGTTGCACATTGTATGTTATATATCTCCAAATAGGGTAATGTTGTATGAAATGGGTGTTCATGCAACCCGGTGCATGCTGTGTGAGAAGTGTCCCTACTGCGTGTATTTTTGTCAAAGCTGTATCGGATATTGTTGTACATGTATGAAATATGTCTCTAACCTGGGGCACATTGTGAAAAGTATGCATTTAGCTGTTGTTGTATGTGGATTTTCTTACAACTAGGTGCATGCTATGTAAAATGCATCCCTCATTGTTGCTCATTGAATGAGATAATGACATACTAGTGTCATTTTTTATTAGCTATGTCTGTAATTGTGACAGGTTGCATAAAATGTGTCTCCAAGTTTGGACATGTGTGTGAAATAACTGTTTAATCCTTTTACATTGTGTGTGATTGATTTTGCAACTGTGTGCATGCTATATGAGATGTACCCCTCACTCTTACATGTTGAATGATATAATTTAATACTGGGTGCATTTTTGGCAGGTCTATGTCTGTCAAAGTTGCAGCCTGTGGAACATATGTTTCTAATTTGGGACATGTTTTGTGAAAAGTGTGTTTAACTGTTTCATATTTTGTGTGTGTGTTTACACAACTTGGAGCATGGTGTATGAGATGTGACCCTCAATCTTGCACATTGAATGAGATTATTTCATACTGGGTGAATTTATTTATAAGATATTTGTCCTTGTTTCATATGGTATAAAATGTGTCTCTAACTAGGGAATGTTGTGTAAAATGGTGTTTAACGGTTTTATGTTGTATGTTGGTGTATCTGCAACCATAAGCATACTGTATAAGTTATGCCACATGATGCTGTTGCATGATGAATGAGAATATTTCATATTGGGTGCATTTTTATATGAGGAATGTCTGTACCTGTTGCATATTGTAGAAAATTTGTCTCTAAATAAAGGCATGATGGGTGAGCTCTGTGTTTAACTGTATTATGTTTTATGGAGATATTCTCACAACTAAGAGGATGCTGTATTACGTGTCTCACTTTTGCATGTTGAATGAGGTTAATATATACTGCATGTTTTTTTTCCTGTTCTACATGTGTCATTTCTTACACATTGCATGAAATGTGTGCCTCAATTGGGACAGGTTGTGTGAAATGTGAGTTGATATCTTTTTTGTTTTATGCTGGTATTTTATCAATTGTGAAACTACTGTATAAGATGTGCCCCTCAAAGTTGCAAGTTGAATTAGATTATTTCTTCCTGGGGCATTGTTTATGTGTTATGTCTATCACTCTTGGTCATTGTATGAAATTTGTCCCTAAATTTGTGTTTATTCTGTGAAATTGATGTTTAACTGTTTTGCACTTTATGTGTGTATTTTCCCAACTGGAAGCATGCTGTATTTCATGTGTACCTTATTGTTGCATGTTGAATGGATTATCTATCTATCTATCTATCTATCTATCTATCTATCTATCTATCTTGAGTTGGAGTCTCACTCTGTCACTGAGACTGAAGTAGAGTGGCACACTCCCGGTCATCGCAGTCGTGACCAGCTGTGCTCCAGTGATCCTTTCACCTCAGCCTTCCAAGTAGCTGGAACTACAGGCACACACTTCAATACCCAGCTTATTTTTGGATTTATTGTAAAGATGAGGTCTTGCCAAGTTGCCCACGTGGGTCTCAAACACATGAGCTCAGGAAATCCACTCGCCTTGGCCTCCCAAGACACTGGAATTGCAGGCTGAACCACCAAGCCCCCGGCGAATGGATTATTTAATACATGTGAATTTTTGAATTTGGTATCTGTCACTGTTGCAGGTTGCATAAAAAATGTCTCTAACTTTTGGTTTAATTTGTGAAGTGTGTGTTTAAGTGTTTTAGAATGCGGGAAGATTTTTTTCCACCTGAGATATGAGATATGTCCTTCACTGTTATACATTATATAGGATTATATCTTACTGGATGAATTTTGTGATGGAACCTGTCTGTCACTGTTGTACATTATGTAAAATATGTCTCTAGTTTGGGCAGGTTGTGTGAAATGTGTGTTTAACTGTTTTATAATGCATGCATGTAGTTTTGCAAGTGGGTTCATATTATAAGAGAAGTGTCTCTTGCTCTTGCACATTGAAGCATTTCTTTAAACTGGGTGTAGTTTTGTCTTAGATATGACTGTCAAAATTGCACTTTGTATAACATGTGTCTCTAACTTGAGCATGTTGTATAAAATATGTGCTTAAATGTCTTACATTTTATGTAAGTGTTTTTGCAACAAGGTACATGCTGTATGAGATGTGTTCCCCTTTGTTGCACGTTGGGTGAGATTATTTCATACTGGGTACATTTTTGGTTGAGCTGTGTCTGTTATGGTTGCACATTGTGGGGAATATGTCTCTAGCTCGGGGTTTCTTGGGTGAAATATGTGTATAACTTTTGTGTTGTATGTGGTTGTTTTTTCTAATGGGGTGAATGCTGTTTGAGATGTGTGTCCCTAACTTTCCAAGCTGAATGAGATTATGAGTTACTGGGCACTTTTTTGTAAGGACTATACCTGTCACTGTTGAATTTTGTGAAAATTGTGTCTCACAGAGGAGGACCTGTCACCAAAGCACCCACCGCAATGGAGGACCAGTCTCTAGAACACCAATTAGACTGGGTTCAGTCACTGGAGCTCTGATCATAGAAGAGTGCCATCAACTGTGGTTGTCATAAAAGATAGGAAATATGAGTCCTGTACCTGACACATAGGAGGATCAGACATTGGAGTATTTTTACAGAGTAGGACCAGTCACCATGGAACCCTTTATATAGGTGGGCCAATTACTGGAACAACCAGTGTAGGGGAGGCCCAATCACTAGGGTCGACCATCTCAGAAGTTAGCTAGTGAGTGGGTCACACATCACAGAGGAGACCCAGGTACTGGGGTACTCAAAACAGAGGAGGACTAGTAACTGGGATGGCAATTATGGAGAAGCAATTATGGAGAAACTCTCATAATACAGGAGGGCTAGTCAAATGGGGTATCTTATTTGGAAGAGACTATCCCTGGAACCCAAATTACAGAGGATGTTTAGCCCATGAAGCACCCATTTTGGAGGATGTTCTATCACTGTGACACCTAAAGAAGGATTAGACATTGGGCACCCATTATATGTTAAAACCAGTCACGAGGCAGCAATTACAGAGGAGGCTCATTCCCTGAGGTACATATTATAGGAGATGATCAGTCACTGAAACTTCCACCACAAGAAAATGTCAATCTCTCGGGCACCCATTGTGGAAGAGGTTCAGTAAGTGATACACCCATCACAGAAGATGGTTAGTTACTGGATAAATCATTATGGAGTAGGGTAATTTACTTGACATCAATCAGAGAGGAGAAAGTGTAACTGGGACAGCCACACAGAGGAGTGTCAGACACTCCAATATGTAAGAGACCCAGTCACTTAGGCACAAGTCACAGAGTAAGGTCAATCTTGGGGCACCCATGATAGAAGTGGGTTAGTCACTGGAGCATCAAATTTGGAGGAACGTTAGTCCCTGGGATAACCATCACAGGTGAAAATCAGTCACTGAACCAATCCTCATACAGGACATCTTATTACTAAGGAACCAATCACAGAGGATGGGCAGTCACAAAATTACATAGAGATTAGGGTTAATAACTGGAACTCCCATCACACACGATGGATTGTCACTGTGCAACACATCACAGAAGTGGGCCAGTCACAGGGGCACCAGTCAAGAAGAAGCGTCAGTCACTAGGACTCCCAAAACAAAAGCAGGTCAGTCATTGGGACACCCATCACACACAAGGGCCAGTCACAGGGAAACCAATTACAAATGAGAAACAGACACTGGAGAACTCATTAGAAGGAGGACCAATAACTGGGGAAAAGGTTACAAAGAAGGGACTGTCACTGAGGCACCCATCACAGAAGAGGACCAGTCATTAGGGTGTCCATTAGAGAGGATGACAATCCCAGATATGGACTATTTATTGGTGCAAACATTATAGATGAGACCCAGTCACTTATCCTTTGATAATGGAGAAGGAGCAGTAACTCAGGCAATTAATTTGGAGGAGGTCCTGTCACTGGAACCCCATCATAGTGAAAAAACAATCACTGAGGGTGCCAATTACAGTAGAGGTTTAGTTACAGGGGCAGCTGTCACAGAAGAAGACCAGAAATTGGGGCATCCATCACAGATGAGGAACAATGACTGGGGCACAAAACACAGAGAAGGGGCAGTCACTTGGGCATCCATGCCAGAAGAGAGTTAGTCACTGGGGCACCCATTAAAGATTAGTCACTGAGGCACCGATTTTGGAGGATGGACATTCTCTGTAACAGCCATCTCAGAGGAGGGCTAGTCACTATGGGTGCCATTGACAAAGGAGGGCCATTCACTGGGTCACCTGAACAAAGGAGAGTTATTCACTGTGACAGTGATAACACAGGAGTCACTCACTGTCACCCATCATTGAAGAAGACCAGAAAAAAGAACACTCATCACAAGTAATTATTGTCACTGGGGT
The DNA here is from genome assembly GCA_963574415.1 of Tarsius wallacei. Classification (NCBI taxonomy): domain Eukaryota; kingdom Metazoa; phylum Chordata; class Mammalia; order Primates; family Tarsiidae; genus Tarsius; species Tarsius wallacei. The sequence continues at coordinate 24,356 of CAUYQG010192748.1, forward strand.
AACCCAATATCAAGGAGGTCCAGTTACTCAAGTATCCTTTATCATGCATGATCGATCATTGGGGGAAAACTCAATGAGAAGTTACAGTCACTGGGGCACACATAATGGAGAAGGGCTAGTCACAGAGCAACCATTATGTAGGAGACTATTCACTTGGGCAGCAGTTACAGAGGATAGTTACTCCGTGGGGTAATCATAACTGTGGAGGATAAATCACTGGGCATTTTCATCAAGAAGTTCCTGTTTGTAGTGTACCCATTACAAACCATGGCCGATTACTGGGTAACCCACTATAAAGGAGACACAATCACTGGGACATCTATCACAGAGGAGAATCTGTCACTAGACTCAACCACAGAGAAGAACTGGTCACTAGGACATCATAATGGAAGAGGCCCAGTTATGGAACACACATCAAAAAGGAGGTATATTCACTCAAACACCCAATTTGGAGAAGGAACAATCATGGGACACCAGTCACAGAGAAGGACCAGTCAATTGAGCACTTATTATGGAGGAGGCTGAGTCACTGGGGTACCTATTATGGAGGAGGTCTAGAAACTGGAGTACACATCACAGAGGAGTGTGAGTCAGGGGCAACCACACCAAAGGAGGTTCATTTACAAGGACACACAAAACAGGATAGAGTTAGACACTGTGGCACCCATCCCATAGGACTGTCAATCATAGGGTCACAAATTAAAAAGGAGGTTGCATTACTGAGGCACCCATCAAAGAGGAGTGCTAGTCACTGTGGCATTCATCACAAAGAATGGCCAGTGACTGAGGCCCAAATCCCAGAGGAATTCTAGAAACTGTGACACCCATCACAGAGCAGGGCTAGTCACAGTGTCACCCATTTTGAGGAGACCCAGTTATTAGGATACCCACATTAGAATATGGCAAGTTGCTGTTGCTCCCATCACACATGATGATTAGTCATGGGACAGCAATTACAGAGGAGGCCCAATCACTGTGGCACTCTTCAAAAAGCAGGGCAAGTCACTGTTGCACCCATCACAGAAGATGGTCAGTTCAAAGGCTCATATCATAGAGGAAGATTAGTCTCTGGGACACCCATCACAAAAAAGGTCTTGTCACGGTAGCACCCACACAGAGGAGGGCTAGTCCCTGGGGCACCAGTCATAAAGAATGCCAGTCACTGGAACTCATAACAGAGGACGCCAGTCATGAGGGCATCCATCACATGAGGATCAGTCACAGGGACACCTATCACAGAGGAGGGGTAGTTCCTGGGTCATGCATTTTTCAGGAGGTCCAGTATGTGGTACACCCATAACCAAGGTGTGCTCATCACAGAGGAAAGCATTATGGAAGAAAAAATTCACTGTGACACCAATCATAGAGGAGGCCTCGTCAATAGGTCACCAAAATGGAGGAGATCCAGTCATAGGGGCACACATCATAAAGTAGTGTCTATCACATTGGTACATATTACAGAGGCAGGTTAGTCACTGGGGCATCCAACACAGAAGAAGGTTACTCACTGGGGCACCAATCACAAATGACAGCCAGTCACTGAGGAACACAACACAGGGGTAATCACTGAATCACCCATCACAGAGGAGGATCAGTCACTAAAGCATTAATTGTGAGGTGTCTAGGCACTGGGGCTTTGATCCCAGAGAATGGCCAGTAACTGTGGCAGTCATCACAAAAAAATACTATATCAGTGTGGTACACATGATTGATGAGTGCTAGTCATTGGAGCACCCATCAAAGAGAAGAGTCAACCATGGAGCACACATTATTAAAGAATACCAGTCACTGGAGCATTTCTCACAGAGTAGAATTAGTCACTGTTACACCACTCCCAGAGGAGAGCCAGTCACAGAGGATGGCTAGTCACAGGGACACAAATTACACAAGAGGCCCAATTACTGGAACACCCAACAAAGGGGAGGGATAGTCACTTGGACATCCCATTTGATGGAGGGCCAGTAATTGGGGCAACAATCACAGAGGAAGCCCTGTCAGTGGAGCACTTATTATAGAGGATGCATATTCACGATGGCACACATCATAGGGGAAAGACAGTCACCAGGGCACCAATTATAGAGCAAGCCAAAATACTGGGGCACCAATCAAAGAAGAGTGTTAATTACTGAGACACCCATCACTGGGCACCATCACAGAGAAAACCCAGTCTCTGGGCACAATTATGGAGGAGGACCAGTCATTGTAATACAAGTCACAGAGAAGAGGGTTAGTCTTTGGGATACCCATCATATATAAAGTACAATCACTGTGACGTTAATCACAAGGGTAGGCCAGTCATTGGGGCACACATTATAGAGGTAGTCACTAAGAGACCCATCCCAAAGGAGGGCCAGTCACTGGGGAGCCATTACTTTCTTCAATGAGGGGTAAACCCATGACAGCCGTTACTCTGTAATGTGTACTCAAGTGAATGTTCCTCCACAGTTATAGGTGCTCAAGTAACTGCCCTTTCTTTTGTTGGGTGCCTCCTGTGACTGGCCCTATTCTGAAAGAGCGGTCCCACTAACTGTCCTTCCTCTGTTATGGGTACCTCAGTGACTGGCTCTCATCTGTGATGGCTCCCTCAGTGATTGGCCTCCTCTGTTATGAGTGTCCCAGTAGAGTCTCTCCTCTGTAATAGGTGTACCAGTGATTACAAGGAGGGACTATCACTGGTGCACTAATAAGAGAGAAGACTCAGTCACTGACTTTCTCATTGCAGAGGAAGGCAAGTCACTGGGGAACCCATTAGAGAGGAGAGCAAGTCACTGGAGTCCGATTTTTAAGGAGGGCCAGTCACAGGTACATCCATCACAGAGGTTGGTTAGTCACTGGTCCACCCATTATAGAGGAGGCATAGTCAATGGCACTCTGACCACAGAGGAGGGCCATTCACTTGGGCAATTATTATGGAGAAGGGTCAGTCACTGGGGAACCCATCACAGAAAATACCTAGTCACTGGTTCATCCATTACAGAGGGGAGACAGTCACTGAGGGTACCCATAACTGAGGAGAACTAATGACTGGTCATCCATAACAGAGGAGACCAACCATTGAGGGAACCATCACAGAGGACTGCCAGTCACTGGGGTACTCATAACAGAGAAAGAATAGTCAGTGGGACAGCTCTTTCAGCATAGGGCCAGTCACAGGAGGCACCCAATCAAAGATGGGGCAGTGACTTGAGCACCCATAACTGAGGAGGGCCAGTCACTTGGGTACACATTACAGAGTAAGGGCTGTCATGGGGTTACCACTCAAAGAGGAGGAATAATAAATGTGACACACACAGAGGAGGACTGGTCATTATGGCAATGATAACAGAGGCTAGTCAGTCACTGGGTTATCTATCACTGAGGAGGGCCAGTCATGGGATATTCATCACAAAGGAAGTCTTGTCAATAGGGCACCCAATATGGTTGCTGCACTGTTACTGGAACACCAGTCACAGAAATTGACTAGTCACTTGACCATACATTATGGTGAATGATCAGTAACTGTAGAACAAATCTGAGGAATTACTTTCACTGGGGTACACATTATGGAGGAGGGATTATCAGTGAAGCACCAAATATATAGTAAAAACTTCTTAGTTGGTCAACAATTATGTGGGAGTGTCAGTCACTGGGCACCAATCTCAGAGAAGGTACAGTTATTGGGACACCCATAATGGAGAAGGACCAGTCACTAGCACACCAACAAGGAAGAGGATCAGTCCCTGGGACACTGTTCACAGAGGAGGGCCAATTACAGGGGTACACTTCACAGAGAAATCACAGTCACTGGGACTCCCGTCAGAGATGAGTGCCATTCACTAGGGAAGATAATATAGAGGAGACCAGTCACGTGGGAACCCAAGACAAAAGAAGGCTACACACAGAAGCACCCATAAGTGCAGAGATCTAGTTACTGAAACAGTCATCAGAGAGAAGATCCAGTCACTGAAACACCCATCACAGAGGAGAGCCAGTCAGGGGTAAATGTTACAAAGAAGTGCCAGTCACTGAAGCACACAACACAGAAGGTACCATCACTGAGGCACCCATCACATAGGAGAGCCAGATACTCAAGTATATATGAGGAGGGACTCAGTCACAGGTGCTTTGATCACAGAGAAGTACCTACAGCCATCACAGAGAAGGAAAAATTATTGTTGTACCCATCAGAGAGGCAGGTCAATCGATGGGGCATTTTTCAATAAGAATGGCCAGTCACAGACCACCCATTATAGAGAAGGCCTAGTCACTGAGGTATTTATTCCAGAAAATAGCCAGCCACTGGGACACCAATCACAGAGAAGATGTAGTCTCTGGGACACCAATTTTAGACCAGTTACTGGAACATTTATCACAAAAGAAAGTTAGTCACTGGAGCATCCATTATATTGAAAAGACTCATTAAGTAAGACACCCATCACAGAGGAGGGCTAGTCACAGGTGTAAACATTATGGAAGAGTGCCAGTCACTGAGGCACCAATCAGAGAAGAAACCCAGTTACTGGAGCACCCATAATGGAAGAGGGTCAAGCACTGGGGCATCTATTATGGAGAAGCCCCAGTTATTAGGGCAACCATCACAAAGATGAAGCACTCACTGGAAAATTAATGACAGAGGAGAGGAAAACATTGGTGCTTCTATCACAGAGGAGGGCTAGTAATTAGAGCACCCATTATGGATGAGGGCCAGGCCCTGGAGATTCAATCACAAAGGAGGGCTAGTCACTGAGGGGCCTATCATAGACGACAGCAAGTCCCTCACTAGGCCATCCATCATAAAGGAGTTCTAGTCACTTGGGTTTACATTACAGAGTAGAGCCAGTGACTGAGACACCCATTACAGAAGAGGCTACTCTTTATTGCAACCATCAGAGGGTTGAGCCAGTCACTGTGACAATCATCAAAGAGGAAAGTCATGTACTAGAGCATCCATCACAGAGGAGAGTCAGTCACTGGGGCATCCATCACAAAAGACAGTTTGTCACTGAGACACACAGCACAAATGAGGGCCATTCACATCGCAGAGAAAAATGTCACTGAATCACCCATTAGGAGGGGCTTAGTCATTGGTGCTTCAATTGTAGAGGACGTTCATTTACTGGGGCAACCACCAAAGAGGAATTAGTTGGTGTTGTCCCCATCACAGAAGAGATCTAATCACTGTGGTATCTATCACAGAGGTGGAACACTCAAGAGCACCTATTAGAGCAGAGTAGAACATTCATTTGGAGGAGTCACAGTTATTGGGTCCTCCATCACAGAGAAGTGCCAGTTTCTTGGACCAATCACAGAGGAGGGCCAGTCCTGGAGCACCCATTTTAAGATACGCTAATAACTGTAATACTGATCACAGAGGGGGATCATTCACTGAGATTTCCATCACAGAGGAGTCCCCATAAGTGATGTATCCATAAAAGTGGAGGGCTAGTCAGTGGGGCAACCACAACAGAGGATTCCCCATAACTGCTCCATCCATAAAAGTGGAGGACTAGACAATGGGGCACACATCAAAGAGAAAGCCCAGTCACTGGGGCACAAATAACAGATGTTGGGCTGTCACTGAGGCACTCATCACAGAAGAGGACCAAACCCTGGGATACCCATCACAGAGGAGGAATAGACAGTCACCCATCCAAGAGAAGAGCCAGTAACTTGACCACCCACAGTGGAGGAGGGACAACCACTGAATGACCCATTGCAGAAAATGGCCATTCATAAGGGCACCACCACAGAGGAAAGCTATCCAACCATTATGGAGGAGACACTGTAACTGGAACTCCCAATGCAGAAGACGATCAGTAACTGGGGTAGCCATTTTGAAGGATGGTCAGTAACTGGGGCACTAATTGCAGAAGTCTAATAACAAGGGCACCCATAACAGAGGAGAGCCAGTCACTGGGGCAACCATCACAGACAAGAGCAATTAATTGAGGTACCCATCACAGAGGAAGGCAGTCACTGAGACAGCCGTAATTTTGAAGGATTAGTCACTGGTGCAACCATTACAGAGTAGAACAGTAACCTGAGCACCCAAAATGGAGAAGGGTTAATCACTAAATGACCCATTGCAGATGAGGGCTAGACACAAGGGCACCATCACAGAGGAGAGTTATTCACTGGGGCACCCATTATGAAGGCAGTCCAATCACTGGGACCTCCAATGCAGAAGACGACCAGTCACTAGGCATGCATATTGGAAGAAGGCCAGTTACTGGGGCATCCATCACAGAAGAAGTCTAATAACAAGAACACCCATAACAGAGGAGGATCAGTCAATGGGACAACCATCACAGACAAGAGCAATTAGCTGAGGCACCCAACACAGAGGAGGTCCATCACTGGATCTTCCATAATAGCGAAGGGCCAGTCACTGATGCACCCATAAGAGATGTGACCCAGTCATTGGGGCAAGAATTACAGAGACAACAAATCACTGGAACACCAATCACAGAAAATGAACAGTTAATGGAACACCAAACATTGAGAAAGGACAGTCATTGAGGCACCCATCACAAAGGAAAGCCAGTCATTGGTGTCCCAATCACAGAAAATATTCTGTGAAACAGACATGCATCACAGGGAGATTTAGTCACTGAGGCACACATAACAGAGGCATGGCAGTCACTGAGACAGCTATCACAGAAGAAAACCAGTTACTGAGGAATCTAACTCAGGGAAGAGCTAGTCACTGGGTACCCATCACAGAGGAGGAGCAGTCAATGAGGGCAGCCTTCAAGGAAGAGAACTATTCACTGTGATACCCATTTTGGAGAAAGTCCAATCACTGGAACATCTATTACAAAAGAGGCTCAAGCAATGGAGCACCTATTAGATGGGAGGTCCAATTACTGGGACACTGTTTACAGAGTAAGACAAGTTACTAGAACATTCCCTACAGAGGAGGCCAGACACAGGAACAGCAATTACAAATGAGGGCCAGTCACTTGTGCACTGATCGCAGATGAGGCTTAGTCACTGGAGTACAAAAAAATAGATGGAGGTCTGTCACTAGGGCACCAATTACAAATGACAGTCAGTCACTGGTGTGACAAACACAGCGGAGGGTAAATCAATGAGGCACCAAACACACAAGAGTGACAGTCACTGAGGCACCCATCACAGAGGAAAGCTAGTCACTGGAGCCCCAACCATAGAGGAAGCACTGTTACTGGTGTAGCCATTACAGAGGAGAGCCCATCACTGAATAACTCATCACAGAGGAAGACTAGTCACTGGGACAATTGTCACAGAAAAGGGTTAGTCACTAAGGCACCAATCAGAGAGAAGGGCCAGTCAATGAGGCACCCATAACAGAAAAGGAGCAGTCACTGGGGCACCCATAAATGAGGAAGATACCCAACAGAGAGTTTGACCAGTCATGGGACACCCCTCAAAGAGGAAGGCTAGTCTTTGAGAAACCCACACAAGAGAGGACCTGTCATTGTGGAGCTGATAACAGAGGAGGGCCAATAATGGGCACACATATGGAGGAGGTTCAGTCATTGTGACCACCATCCTAGAAGATGGCTAGTCAAAAGGGCACCCATCAATGAGGAAGTCCAAACACAGGAAAACCCATAACAGAGGAGAGCCAGTTACTGGGGCACACATATAGAGGAGGGTGGCTCAAGGTGACCACCATCAGAGGGGAGGGGCAGTCAGCACACCCATCAATGAGGAAGACCAAATACGGGGACATCGGTAACTAAGGAGGGCTTGTCACTGGGGAATCTATTACAGAGGAAGGCTAGTCATTGGGACAACCATCACAAAGAAGGGCTAATCACCGGGACAATCACTGTGATGGAGGGCCAGTCACTAGGGTAATAATCACATAGGAAGCCCAGTCACTGGGGCAACAATAACAGAGCAGGGCCTGCCACTGGTGCACCCATAATAGAGGAGGAATAGTCACAGGAACAACCATCACAAAAGTGTGCCGGTCATTGGGACACCAAATATGAAGAAGACCCAGTCACTGAAGCAACTGTCACAGAGGAGAACCTGGCTCTGGGACACTCATCTTAGAGGAGAGTCAGTGTCTGGGACACCCAGTATAGAGGAAGGCAAATTACTAGGTTTTCCATTATGGATGAAGTCTGTTAACTTGGACACCCTTCACATATGCGACATATTCACTGAGACACCTATCATAGAGGAAGCTCAATTAGAGAAGTACCCATCTCAGGGGAGAGGCAATCACTGTGGAGCCCATTAGGATAAGGTGCAGTCACTAGGGCACCAACCACAGCCAATGATCAGTCACCTGGGCACACAACACAGTAAGGCACTTATCACAGATGAGGGCCAGTCACTGGGACATCAGTAATGGAGAATTCCCAGTTACTGGGACAATTATAGAGAGGTTCCCAGTCACTGGAACACACTGCACAGAGGAGAGCAGTCACTGGGGCATGTAGCAAAGAGAAAAGTTCATCACTAGGGCATTCATTAATGATGAAGACTAGTAACTGGACAACCATCAAAGAGAAAGCACAGTCACTGAGACAACAACCACACATAAAGCAGTCTAAAAGGAATTCACACAGAGGAGAGTCAGTCAATGGGCCACCTATTAAAAGATCCAGCCACTAGGTTGCCCATGACAGAGGAGGGCTAGTAACAAGGACCACCTCACAAAGGAGGTCCAGACACTGGGAAAACAATTGGAAGGAGGACCACTGTGGATACTGATCTCAAGGGAGGGCCTGTCACTGAGGCACCCATCACAAAAGAAGCCCAGTCACTGGGGCACATATCACAGAGGAAGTCAAGTGATGGGCTCCAATAACAGAGGAAGCCTGATAACAGGATCAGCCATCATGTTGGAGGACCACTTTCTGGGGCACCAAACAAAGAGATCATTCATTGGGGTACTTATCACAGATGAGAGTCAGTAACTGGGTCAATAATTACAGAGAAGATCCAGTCACTGGTAAAACAATTTCTGAGTAGGACTAATCACTGGGTAAGAAACCAGATAAGTTGGTCTGTCACTGGGGCATCCATCACAGAAGATGTCCAGTCAGAGGGCACTCATTACAGAGGTGAGTGAGTCACTAGGGCACTTATTTTGGAGGACTGCCATTCACTGGGACACTCATCACATTGGTGGGCTAGTCACAGTTGCACCTATTTTCTGGGAGACCCAGTTAATGGGACTTCCATCAAAGAGGAAGTACTATCTCTAGGGCAGCCCATATGGAGGAGGGCCAGACAATGGGTCATGCCTCACAGAAGAACACTAATCAGAAGACAACCATAACAGAGGAGAGATAGTCACCAGGGAACCCATCACAGAAGAGACCATTCACTGTGACAACCATAACAGTGGAAAGACAGTTTCTGTTTCAGTTTCAGTTTCCATCACAGAGGATGGTTCTTACTGGCATTCCCAACACAGATGAGTACAAGTCACTGGGGCACCAATTACGGAGAAGAATCAGTCAATGGAACACAGATCACAGAGGAGGGCCAGTCAATGAGGCATGAAGCACACAGGAATGCTAGTCACTGTGCCACCCATCACAGAGGAAACTCATTCACTGGAGTCCCAATCACATAGGAGGCCCTGACATTGAAGCACCAATCTCAGAGGAGAGTCAGTTATCGAGGTACCCATCACGTAGAAGATTCTGTGATTGTGAGTTATCAGAAAAGAGGAACAGTCACTGTGGTAACTACCAAAGAGAAGGGCCAGTCACTGGGGCACCCATCACAGAGAAGCAGCAGTCAATGGGACACACACAATTGAGAAAGGTCAATTATCGGGACACTCATCACAAAGGTAGCCTTGTCATGGGGGTACCCCTCACAGAGGAGAGGTAGTTATGGGGACACCCTTACTGTGACATCCATCAGTGAGGAGAAGCAGTCAATGGGGCAGCCATGGTGAAGCAGGGCTATTTACTGGGGCACCTGCTCTAGAGGAAGATCAATTACTAGGGCACCTAACATGAAGAAGTCTCAAACAATTGAACACCTATTATCAAGGACGTTCAATCACTGAACCCTCATTCATAGAGGAGGATCAGTAGTTGGCGCACTTATCAAAAATAATGGCCAGTCACTGAGGTATTCATCATGGAAGAAGGCCAGTCACTGGAGCACCAATTACAGAGGAGTCCCAGTCATTTGAGTTGCTGTTATGGAGGAGACCCAATCATTTTGACACCATCACAGAGGAGGAACTGTGATGAGGTGATCAGAGGGACAGATCACAGAGGAGGATCAGTCAGTGGGGAAGCCATCACAGAGGACAAACCATTGCTGAGGCACCCATCTCAAAGGAGGGTCAGTTACTGGGACAACTATCACAGAAAAGGAGCAGTTATTGAGGTATCGATCACAGAGGAAGAACCATCACTCGGGGGCACATATCAGATGAGGACCCATCACTGAAGCACCCATCACGGAGGAGGGTCTGTCACATTGGGCACCAATTTAAAGGGGCTTAGTTACAGTATTTCTGATGCCAGAGGAGATCCAGCCACTTGAACACCAATCAGATAGGAGGGCCAGTCATTTGGACACACATTATGAAGGTCTCTCAGAATTCTGGGTACTAATCAGAGAGGAGGGCTAGTCACTGGGGCACTCAATTTGGAGGGTGCCCACTTAATACAAAATCCATCATAGATGAGGACTAATTACAGCATCAAGAATCACAGATTATGTCCTGTCATTGTGGCACCAATCACAGAGGAGACCCAGAAACTAGGGCACCAATTACAAAGGTGTCTAGTCACTATGATACACGTCAAAGAGGAGGGCTAGTCACTAGGGTACCCATTATATATGAAGGCCTATCACTGGGGCACTAATCACATGTAATGTCCAGTCTAGGTACATATTATAAAGAAAGCACAGTAACTGAGACATCCATCACAAAAGAGAGTCAGTCACTGGGGCACTCAATATGGAGCAGGTTCAGTAAGTGGGACACTCATCAAAGAGGGCTAGTCACTGAGGCAACCATTATTGAGGAGGTTCTGTCACTATACATCAATAACAGAGGAGGCAGTGTCACTGGATTACCCCTAGTGGAGGACGGACAGTCACTGGGTGCAACAATATGGAGGAGGTCCAGTCAGTGTTACCAAACACAGAAGAAGGCCATTCAATGGGACACCTATCACAGAGTTCAGAGAATCACTGCAGGACACATTTTGAGGTAGGGCCAGTTACAGGACACGCATCACAGAAGATTTCTAATCACTGAGTCACCAAATATAGGGCTAGTGAGTACTAGTTACTGGAACAAATATAAGAGATGAAGGTCAGTTACTGTGGCACTCATCGCAGACGAGGGCCAGTCACAAAAGCACTCATCACAGAGCAGATCTTGACACAAGTGCACCAATCATAGAGAAGAGGTAGTCACTTGAACACCCACTGCAGAGATACAGGGGCCACCAGTCATTGCATTACCCATCACACTGGAGGACCAGTCATGGGAACCTCTATCATAAAGCACTCATTATGGAGGTGGTTGATTAAGTGGGACACTATTCAGAAAGGAAGGCGAGTATCCTGGGCAATAATTATAGAGAAGCAACAATCACTAGGGCACCAATTACATATGAGGCTCAATTACTGGGACACCTATAATGGAGGAGGGATAGTCATTGGAGCATTCAATATAAGGGAGGTTCATTCACTGGGAAAACCATCACAGAAAGCCATTTACATGGACTCCTATCACAAAGGAGAATCAGACACCTGGGCATACATTACATATGAAGGTTGGTCACTAGGCATCCATTAATGATGGTCAGTCACTAGGGCACTGCTCACAGAGAAGAGCCAATTACTGAGTCAATCATCAAAGAGGAAGTTTAGTCACTGGGGCACCATCACAGAGGAGTGCTGCGGGGGGCCAGTTACTGAATCACCCATCAGAAGATTACCTCTCACTGGGGCCTAAATCATAAGGGAGAGTCAGTCACAGGGACAACCAACACAGAGGAGAGTGAGTCAGTGGGACACACACCACAGAAGAGTGCCAGTCACTGAGACACACAATCACAAAGAGAAGTCAGACAAAGAGACACATCTTACAGACACAGGTCAGTCACTGAGGCATGCATCACAGAGGAAGTCCAGTCACCGGGACACCCATTATAGAGAAGGACATGTCTGAGTCACTCATTTGGAGGATAGACAGACACTGTTCGCCCATCACAGAGGTGGTCTAGTCACTGGGTTAACAAATTTGGAGGATGCTTTGTCACTGACAAAAACATCACAAATGAGGACCAGTCAATTACAGTGCCCATCACACAGGAGGGTCAGTCACTAGGATATTCATCACAAAGGATGGGTACCCATCACAGAGCAGGGGCAGTCACTGTGTCAGCGGTCACATAGGAGAACCTATAACAAAGGCATGAATCAAGGTGAAGTCTAATTACAAGGAACCCATCACAGAATAGGGTTTGTTGCTATGGAACCCATCACAGAGGAGGGCCAGTCATTGTGGCACTCATCACACAGGAGAGCCAGTCATGGAGAAACCCATCACAAAGGAGGGCTAGTCATAGAGGCACCCATCATTCAGGAGGCCTAATAAGAGGGACACCCAGAACATAAGAGGGCTAGTCACTGAGGAAACCATTATAAAAGAACGACTGTCAATGGGGCACCGATCTCTGAGAAAACCCAATCACTGGGCCACCCATTATGGAGTCCCAGTCACTGGTGTATCCATCATATTAGAGAACCAGTCACAGGAAAGCCAATCACAGAAGAGTACCAGACACTGGGGGACCATAATAGAGGAGGACAAGCCCTTAGGGCATCCATTATGAATGAGAGACTGTCTCTGGGACACTGATAATTGAAAAGGGTCAGTCACTGGGACACCCATCACAAAGGAGTTCCAGTAAATGGTGTATAAATTATAGACGATAGTTTGGAGCTGGGTCACCCATCACAGAATAAGTCTAGTCACTGTGGTACCTATCAGAGAGAAGAACTAGTCACTAAAACAACCATTATAGAAAATAGCCACTGTGACACACATCGTATAGAACTAGTCACTATGGGACCCATCACAAATGTAAGCCAATCACTAAGGCACATATCACAAAGGCTAGTGTCTCAGGCACTGATCATGGAGAAGAGGAAGTCACTTGTCACACCCATAAGGAGAAGCTCAGTCACTGGGGAGTCATTTCTATCACAGAGGAGAAGCAGTAACTGGGGATGACATCACAGAGAAGGCAAAGTCAGTGTGCTAATCAAAATAAAGGAGAGCTGTTCACTGAGGCATGAATCAAAGACGATGACCAGTCACTAGGGCACCCATTTGGAGGAGGTCAATTCACTGGGTAACTCATCATAGAGTAGGACTAGTCACTTAGGCACCTATCACTGAGAAGAGCAAGTCACTGAGACCCAGTGGCTGGGGCAGTGATTAATGAGGATGATCAGTCATAGGCATATTTCTCACAGGGGAGTGCCAGTCACTTTGTAACACATTACAGAGGAGGGCCAGTCACGGGGGCATCCATTATATAGGAGGCTTAGTAACTGGGGTACTTATCACAGAGGAAAACCGTCACTGAGACACCCATCACAGAGGAGAGCCAGTCACTATGGCACCCATCAAAGAGGAGACAAAATTACTGAGACACTCATCACAGAGGTCAGATAGTCAATGAAACAGCTATTACATTAGAAGGCTAGTAACTGAGGCACTTATCACACAGAAGAATTAGTCACTGTGGCACACATAACAGATTGGTGCCATTAATAAAGAATCCATTACAAGTGGTGGAGTCACTGGGACTTTAATCAAAGAGAAGGGTCAGTAACTCTTCTAGTCATCACAGAAGAGGCAAAATCATGCTGATATCCATAGCAAAGGAGAATCATAGAGGAAGGTCAGTCTCTGGGACTCCCATTATAGAAATGATCAGGTAACTGGGGTACTTATCAGAGAAGTGAGGTATTCACTGGAATACCCATCAAAACACAAGATAGTCACTGGGGCACCCATCATGGAGTGGGGGACTTGTCACTGTGACACATTATTTGAAGGGGGCCCTTTCATGGGCACTAATCACAGAGGAGGGTCTATAAATGGGACACCCATTATGGTGAAGACTCATAAAATGGGGCACCCATCATAGAGGAGGTATATTCACTGTGGCATTCATTTCGAAGGAGACACAGTTACTAGGACAACCATTAAAAGACAGGGCTTTTTTACTGCAGCACCCATCACAGTAGATTGCTAGTCACTGGGGCACCAATCACAGTGAGGCCCAGTCACCAGAGCACACATTATTTAGCAGGTTCAGTCACTGAGACACTCATTACAAAAAGAGGGCAAATCACTGGATACCCAGTGAGTGGAGGAGGCTCAGTAAGTGGGACACCCACCATAGAGGAAGACTAGTCAATGAAACAAATATTACAAGGGAGGACCTGTTGTTGGGCATCAATAGCAGAGGAGGGATTCTCACTATGGCACCCATTATAAAGGAGTGTCAATCAATGGCTCAGCATTATGGAGGACATCCACTCACTGATGCTTAGATTACAGAGAAAAGCCACTGATGAGACATCCATCACAGAGAAGGGCAAGTCAGTGGGACACCCATCACAATGAAGGACCAGTCACTAGGGCACTCATCACAGAAAAGGTTTAGTATTGCGGACAGCCATCACAGAAAGGGGGTTTTCACTGTGGCATCAATCAAATAGGAATGCCAGTTCCCGGCGTCATCGATCACAGAATGGCCAGTCACTGGAACTTTGATTACAGAGAAGGGCCTCTCATTGTGGCATCCATCATGTATGAGTGCCTGTCATGGGGACATCCATCACGAGGGAGGGCTAGTCGCTGGGGCACCCTTTGTTGAAGAGGTTCATCAAGTGGCAAAATCATCACAGAAGAGGCTAGTCATGAGGGCAACGAATATGAGTAGTTTCATCCACAGGGGCACAAATCACAAAGGAGGTCCAGTGGCCAGAGCACCCACAATAGAGGAGGGCCAGTCACTGAGTCAACCATTAAAGAGGAAGCCCAGTTACTGGGAAACCAAGCACAGAGGAGGTTAGTCACTAGGTTGCCCATCATGGATGAAGTCCAGTTTGGGACAACAAGGAGGCCCAGAATACATAAAAGAGGGTAGTCACTGAGGCACCCATTATGTAAGAGATCCAATCACCAGGGAAGCAATCACAGAAGATAACTAGTCACTAGGGCACTCATCTCAGAGGAGGAATAGTCACTGAGGTATTTTTCACAAAGAATGGCCAGTCACTGACACACCCATTACAGAGGAGGACTAATCACTGGGATAACAATTATGAAAGAGGCCCAATTACTGTAATACCCACCACAAAGGAGTGCAATTACTGGACACCTGTTATAGAGGAAACTCAGTCACTGGGCCATCAATCTCAGAGGAGATCCAGTAACAGAGGAGAGCAAGTCACTGAAGCACCCATCATAGTGGACGCAAGTCACTGAACACCCATAACAGTGGAAGCTCAGTCACTGTGACACAAATCAGAGAGCAGGCCTGTCAATGTGGTACTCATTAAAGATGACTGCAAGTCACTGGTACATCAATCACCAAGTAGGACCAGTCAAGAAGGACAATGTGGCATGAAACACATGAGGAGGGGAGGTCATTAAACATCTCTCACAAAGGAAAGCCAGTCACCGAGACCCAAACACAGAGTAGACCTGGTCACTAATACACTCATAACAGAGGAAAGAAAGTCTCAGAGGCACCCATCAGGAAAGATAGCCTGTTATTGGACAGGTATAACAGAAGAAGACCAGTCACTGTGGCACTAATCAAAGAGGAGGACTAGTCACTGCAACATCAATCACAGAGGAGGGGTAGTCACTGGGGCACTCAAACAGAGGCGGGCCTGACAGGGACACTCCTAACAGAGAAGGAATAGTCACAGAAACCCTCAGACAGAGGAGGACTGGACGCTGTGGCATCAATAGCAGGGAAAGCCTAGTCATTGGGTCGCTCATTATGGAGGAGTGTCAGTCACTGGGACAACCATCACAAAGGAGAGCAGGTTACTGTGTACACATCATTGAGGAGGAAGTTACTCAGACAACCATCAAAAAGAAGGGCATATCACTAGGACACCAGAAACGAAGGAGACTCAGTTACTGGGACACACATTACAGAGGAAGGCTAGTCAAAAAGGTGTCCATTATAAAGGAGGATTACTAAATGGGGCACAAATTATCAAGAAGGCACAATCAGTTGGGCACCCAAATTAAGGAGATCTTTTCAATGAGAGACATATTGCCAGGAGATATTCACTGAGGTAACTATCACAGAGGAGGGACAAACATTGGCACACCCATCACAGAGAAGGCACAGTCCCTGGGGAACCTATTAGAAGGAGTATCAATCACTGGGACACTGATCACAAAGAAAGGCTGTCACTGAGTCACCCATGAAGAGGAGGTTTAGTCACTATATATTCATTATGGCTGAGGGCCAGTAACAGGGACAACAAACACATGAGGCACAGTGAATATGACACCTATCACAGAGAAGGGCCAGTAATAAAGGCACCCATTACAGAGGAGGCCAGTCACTGAAGTAGCCATCAGGCAGAGTCCCAGTCACTGGGGCACCCATCATAGCAAGGGTCTTGTCACCTGTGCACACATCAGGAGACCCAGTCCATAAGGCATCTATCACAGAGGAGAAGCAGTCACTGGGACACTCATCACAAAGGAGAACCAGTCATGGGGACACAAACCAAATCTAGTCACTAAGGCACTCATCACAGAGGAAGCATAGTCATGGAGGCAATCATATGAGTACATAGCCATTCTCTGGGGGCACCCATTACAGAAAGTCCAGCCACTTGTGTACCCATCACAGATGAGGGCCAGTCACTGGAGCACCAATCATAGAGGAGTGACATTCAATCAGGCACCAAATGCAGAAGAGAGACAGTCACTGAGGCACCCATCACAAAGAGGGGTGAGTCGACAGGACCACCTGTCACAGAGAAGACCTATTCACTGGGCACACAACACAGAGGAGGGCAAAGGACATGAGAATAAATAATACAGAAGGGCCTGTCATTGGGACACTGATTGCTCAGGAGAGCCAGGCATTGGATCTCACAATACAAAGAAAAGCCTTTCAATGAGGCAACAAACACAGAGTAGAGATGGTCACTTCGACAATCCTCACAGAGAAGACCCAATCACTGTGACAGCCATCACAGAAGAGGGTCAGTCATTGAGGCACTCAAAACAGAGGAGGGCCAGTAACTGGTCACACAACACAGAAAAGGGAAGTCGCTGGAACACTCAAGATAGAGAAGAACCAATCACTTGGGCACCCATCACAGAGGAGGATGTCACTATGAGTCCCATCACAGAGAATGGCAAGACACATTGGCAACCATTTTGGAAGATGATCAGTCACAGGGATATTTATCAAAGAAGTGAACTAAACACTGGGGCACCTATTATGAAGGAAGACTAGTCACTGGGATTCTCATTGCAAAGGAAGTCTACTCCCTGAGACATTCATTTTGGATGAGTTTCAGAAACTGGGACACCCATCACAGAAGAAGGATAATCACTGGGGCATCAATTGCAAAAGAGAATCCATTACTGGGACATCCATTGCAGAAAGAAACTAGTTACTAGGTCACCCATCACAAAAGAGTGCAATTTAGTGGAGCACCTAACACAAAGTAGTTCAGTCACTGGGACATCCTTACCAATGGAAGGTCTATCACCAGAACCTATCAGAGAGGTAAACCAATCACTGGGGCACCCATCACAGAGTTGCACTAGTCACTGCAAAACCAATAATGGAGGAGGCCCAGTTATTGAAACACATATCAAAGAGGAGAGCTAGTCACTGGAGCACCCATTTTGAGAAAGAATAAGCCATTGGGACATGTATTACAGAGTTGGCCCAGTCAAAGGAAGACCTATTATGAAAGATGACAAATCACTGGGACATCCATCACAGAAGAAGGTCAGTTACCAGGACATGAATATAGAGGAGCCTCAGACAATGAGGCATTCTTTACAGAAGATGGCACAAATTTGGGAGAAGGGTCACTTGCAACGACATTCACCATAAAAGAAGACTGGGCACAGCAACATTCATCACAGAGGATGGTGAGTCATACGGACACAAATCACAGAGGAGTTTCAATCACTGGGGCACCAATTATGAAGTGGGTTCAGTCACTGTGACACCTATCACAGAGGAAGGTTGGTTACTGGAGTACCTACTATACAGGAAGGCAATACACTGGGCCACCATTCACAGGGGACAGTCTAATCACTGGGGCACTAATTATGTAGAAGCTTCAGTCATTGGGATTCCAATGACAAAGAATTTCCAGTCACTGAGGCACTCATTAAAGGAGGTATAGTAACTAAGACACCTAGGATGGTTAGTTACTGGAAAATCATCATGAAGGAGATCCAGTAACTGGGGCATCAATTATAAAAGAGGCCCATTCACTGGGGCACCGAAATGATGAAGGTCAGGCACGTGGCACTGATCACAGAGGAAGTATTGTCACTGAGTTACCCATCACAGAGGAAGGCAAGTCATTGGTGCAATCATTTTGCAGGTGGGCCATCAGTGGGAGAGCCATCACATATGAGGGGCAATCCCTCTGGCACCCATCACACAAGAGAACCATTCACTATGGCACCCATCACAGAGCAAGGCCAGTGGTGTGGCACTCACCACTGAGGAGGGGCAGTCACTGAGACACCCATACAAGAAGAAGGACAGGAACTGGGACAACAGTTATTAAGGATAGTTATTTTGCCCCAAACAAAGAGGAGGACCAGTCACTGGGGCATCAATCATGGAGGAGGGCCAGTCACTGGAAAACCCATCATGGAGGACAAGTGGTCTCTGAGGCATACCTAACAGAGGTGTCAGTCACAGGGATACCCATCACAAAAGAGGATCAGTCACCTGGGTATCCCTCATATAGGAGGGCCATTCACTGGCTCACTCACCACAGAGTAAGCGTAGTCAATGATACAACCATAGCAGGGGAGGGTTAGACTCTTGACAACTCACCACAGAGGAAGGGTAGTCATGGGTAAACCCCTCAAAAGGAAATCTAGTCACTAGTACACTCATAGCAAAGAATGGTAATCACCTTGGCATCCATAACAAAGTAGAGTCACTCCCTGAGATATCCATTATGAATGAAGGCCAGTCACTGGGACAAAATTTACAGAAGAAGAATCGTCACTGGGGCAACCATTATTCAGAAGAGCCAGACACTAAGGCACCCATTACAGAGGAAAGCCTGTCACTGAACCACATATTATATAAGAGGGCCTGTCACTGGGATACCAATCACAGAGGACAGCCAGTCACTGGAAAAACAATCACTGAGAAGGGCCAGTAATTGGGCATCCATCACAAAACAGATGAACACACTATTACACTCATTACAGAAGAGGCCAGTCACTGGTACACTGATAATAGTGGCATACCAGTCACTGTAGCACCCATAACAGAAGAAGCCATTCACAGAGGTACCCAACATAGATTAGGGTCATTAACTGGGGCACCAATTACTGATTAGTGCCGTAACTCCAACACCAGTCACAGAGAAGTGCCAGTCAATGTGGCATGAAGCATAGAGAAGGGACAGTCACTGAAGTACATTTCACAGAGGAAAGTCAGTCACTGGGACGCCCATACCAGAGGATTGCCATTCACTGGGGAATCATCACAGAGGATAGCCAGGCACTGAGTTACCCATAACAGAACAGATCTAGTCACTGGGACATCCATCACAGGGAAAGCCAGTCCCTGAGGTATCCACCACAGAGGAGATTCTGTCACTTTGGCACCCATCACAGAGACAGACCCATCACAGGGGCATTCCATCTAGAGGAGGGCTAGTCACTGGGGCACCCATTATAGAAGAAGCCCAGTCACTGGGGAATCTATCAGACAGCAGGACTATTCACTGAGACACCCAATTTAGAATACCATCAGTCATTGGGGCACCAATCACAAATGTGGCCCTCTCAATGGAGAACTCATTTTGGGGGAGGTCAAATCACTGAGACATCCTTCACAGAGTGTTGGGATCCAGCTTTGGAGGCCCATCAGATTGACAGGGTCCTGGTGACCACAGGCCACTGGCTACTGGAAACTCATTATCCATCTTTCCACTTCCCACTACATTGTTTTACCTGTCCTTTTAGCCCATGTGATGACTCTGAGGAATGTTTAAAGGACTTTCTTTTGTGAGTTACAAATCTTATTTTTATGGTTAGAATTTGTGACCAATACCTGGTAAAAAGAAGTCGTTGATTGTGTTTAAGCATAGAATTGTTTTGAAATTTTTTACTTATTATTTGTAGTTGTAGTTATGGTGTTTAGACATAAGGTTCTATAAGTATAAGTTAATAATCGTGGGCATAAGATTTAGGTGTAAGTGAAAGTTTATATTAAGGTATATGTAAGTGATTTATAAGTTGGTTTCTTAGTGTTTGGATATATATTTAAAAGGCTTTAATATATAAAAATTGAAGGGTATAGATGTAGAATTTAAGTAAGGGAAACCGATTTTTATCTAACAACTGAAACTACCTTGAGGCCTGAAAAAGTCACTAAAAGTTTCTTCTGAGCTGTTCCAAATGGGAAGACAATGAAGGAATTCAAACAAGAGAAAACTACCAAGGGGGTTGAAAGACGAGAGGGTCTTGAGAAGAAAACTCCTTGTCCATGAAAGAATGTGCATCTGCATGAGATGCTTCAGGAGGGTCCCCAGGTGCGCATCCTTCCTTGCAAATGGAAATACTCCACACAAAGACTGCTCTAAAGTTCTGGGCCAGAAACTGTTGTTCTGGCCCCCAGAGACTTTATTATGGAAATAACCTGTTTCCCTGGATAATTTGAATAATGAAGTTGTTAGTAAAGAGTTAAATTTGTTAGAAAGATCATAATATGCATTAGTTAATTAGGGATATGTTCTGTTTTAAAGTTGTTTAATGAGAAGCTTTGTAATTTTATAATTTTAAGATTTTATATTAACGGGTTGCAGGGACTGTTTTTTACAGGGTAACATCATTGTATTGGGATAATGTTGTTTGGGGTGGAAATAGTCTCTGCCCTTAGAGGGAACATTAGCCAAGCATGGAGAAGAACACTTAAACTTAAGCAGCGTTTTAACATCACAAAAAATTCCATGTAATTTGTTGTAAGTGATTTGTTTTGTAATGATGATTTTAACTTGCTCTGTGACAGCAACTTGCAGAGATTATTTCCCTTGTAGAGAGAAATATAAGCTACCTGCTAGCTCGTAATAAATGGCATCCACATTCTTATAATAGGTGTCCAGTCTCTCTTTCTCTCTCTCTCTCTTTTTCTTTCCCTCAAATGCCTACTCCATCTCTACTTTTGGGGTACCCTTGGACTTTGTGGGAGCAGGTCTCTGGAAACAGAGGATGCTCAGTCTCTTGAGCACCCATTAAGGATATGGTTCAGAAACTTAGGCACCCATAACAGAGGAGGACTAGTAACAGGGACATTCATCTTGGAGGAGATCTTGTTACAAGGACACACATCACAGAAGAAGGCTACTCAATGGAATACCAATCATATTTAAAGTCCCCTAATTGGGCACCAATAACAGAGGTCCAGTCACTATGGTACCCAAAATGGAGGAGGCCCAGAAAAGACAAACACATCACAGAGGAAGGCAAGGCACAGGGGCACCTATTATATATGAAGGCCAGTCACTGGCCACCAATCAGAGAAGAGATACAATCACTGGGGCACCAAAGAGAAGTGCCAGGCACTGTAGTACATAGTCTAGAATAGGGTAAGCCACTGGTGCATCCAACACAGATGAGAGTCAATCACTGTGATTACCATCACAGAGGATAGCAAGGCACTGGACAATCCATAATAGAGGACACTCATTCACTGAGGTTCTCACAATGGAGGAAGGCCTTCAATATGGTACCTATTATAAAAGGACTTATTGTCACTAGAAACCCAACACAAAGAAGGTACAGTCACTGAAGCACTTATCAAAGAGGAGGTCCAGTCACTGAGGACCCATTACTGAAGAGGGTTAGTCATTATGTGAATTCCCTTTCACTGCTTCACAGCTCGCAGAAGAGGACAAGTCACTTGGTCACTCATCAAAGAGGAGACTGAAACATTTATAACAGAGGAGGGCCAGTCATTGAGGAACCCATCACAGAGAAGGCCCAGTCACTGGGACAACCATCAGAGAAGGGGTGCAGTCTCTCAGGCATAAACTCTCACATTTCAATAACTAACCAGAATGTCAATGGACTAAATGCACCACTGAAAAGACATAGATTGGCAAAATGAATAAAACGTCATCAGGCAACAATATATTGTCCCCAAAAGTTTCATCTCACCAGAAAGGACATTCACAGATTCAAAGGAAGAGGATGGGAAACAAAATTTTAGAAGAACAGAACACAAAGGAAGCAGAAGTTGCAATCAGACAAAATACACTATAAACTATCAAAAATTTAAAAAGATACAGAAGGCCACTATATAATAATAAAACTTTCAACAAGTAGTATCCATCCTAAACATCTATCACCAAATATAGAAGCACCAACTATCAAAAAGCAGCTTCTAGGCAAATTTAAAAATATGACTCTAAACATATCATAAATGGAAACTTTAATACCCCACTTACAACCCTAGACAGATCATCAAGACAAAAACCAGCAAGGAGTTGAGGAACCTCAATGTGACTATTGACCAAATGAACTTAATTGATACCTACAGAACACTCCACCCAATTAACACAGAATATACATTTTACTCATCACCACATGGTTGTACTCTAAGATTGACCACACCTTTGGCCATAAATCAAGCATAAACAAATTTCATAAGATTGAAATTTTGCCATACACATTTTCAGACCACAGTGGAATAAAAATATATATCAACACCAACAAAGTTCCCCCCAAACCCACACAGACCTGGCCACTAAACAGCATGATGCTAAGCAACTCCAGGGACAACATAGGAGTCAAAACAGAGAATAAAAAATACCTGGAAACAAATGAAAATGAAGAAACATCTTATCAAAACTTCTGGGATGCTATGAAAGCAGTAGTAAGTGGGGGAATTCATATCTCTGCAAACACACATAAAGAAAATGGAAAGATCACAAGTTAACTGCCTAACAAGTCACTAAAAAAGCTGGAAAAGCAAGACCAGCAAAACCCTAACAGCTTCAGAATAATCCAGATCACCAAAATAAAAACCCAAATCCAGGACATAGTAGACAAAAATTAATTCAAAAAAATCAATGAAACAAAAACCTGATTCTTTGAAAGGATAGACACAACTGATGGTCCCCTAGTTAGACTGACCAAGGAAAATGAGAAAAAGTCCAAATAAAGACAATCTGAAACACTAAAGATGTTATCATAACTGACTCTGAAGAAATACACAAGATTATCAGAGACTACTATGTATACTTATATGGAACAAACTTGAAATTCTAAAGGAAATGGAGGACTTTCTGACATCACAAAACCTCCGCTGGTTGAAATCAGAATAAATCGAGACACTAGATAGACCAATAACAATCTTGGAAATTGACAATATCAGTAGAAAACTACCAAAATAATGAAACCCTGGACCAATGACTTTCCAGCAGAATTCTACAAAACATATAAGGAGGAGCTGATGCCAATTCTAATGAAAGTATTACAGGCATTTGAGAACAATGAAACTCTTCCCAAATCATTTTATGAAGTTAACGTCACATTGATACCCAAGCCAGATAAAGACCAAACAAAGAAAGATAACTTCATGCCAATATCCTTGATGAACATAGATGCAGAAATTCTCAACAAGATTCTAGCAAAACTAATTCAACAGCACATCTCAAAATTTATCCACCATGACCAAGCAGGCTTCATCCATGGGATGCAAGTTTGGTTCAACATTCATAAGTCCATAAACTTAATTTAATACATCAAAAGAGGGGGACTTCTGGCAAGATGGTGACCAGGTAGCGTGGTCTGTGAGACCTCTGCAGAAGTGGACACAGAAAGACTCGGGCTTTCTCCCTGGGGGCCTGCTCCTCACATGGAACTTGGCCAGCAGAAATATCACAGTGGGCCGGCAGTAGAAGCGGCCACCACTGCCACCACCGCCGGGGGCAGAAGCGTCACCAGCGGCTCACTGCAGCCGCGGTCCAGACACTCGTCGCCGTCGCTGCTGTGGCTGGACACCGTCATCGCCGCTGTGGTCCTGGAATTGTCGCTGCCACGGTCTTGATACGGCTGCCTCGGCAGCCTGTGCCTGAGATGATCCACCCCTCCACACAGGTTATGTTGAGACTAAGATCGCTGCCGCTGCCACTGCCATCACCACTGCCGCTTTGACTTCCGGGTGAGCCTTGGATCTCCTCCTGTGAGTCCATTCTAGGCTGGCCCCTCTCAGGGTCCCTCCCTGGTGGAACAGGCAACTGAGATAAAGACCACCTGGAGCCATGAGATAGCACAACCTGCTGATGACTCAAGGTAACAACACCAAAAGGGGAAACTGATCCATTGAATAAACTTGCCAGCTTGGGAAAAAACAGGTAGAAATCAGAACTGAAAGGACATTAAACTTAAATGAAAAGTCTCAAAGTGTACTTGATTGGTTCTGCTAGT
Organism: Tarsius wallacei; assembly: GCA_963574415.1. Taxonomy (NCBI): domain Eukaryota; kingdom Metazoa; phylum Chordata; class Mammalia; order Primates; family Tarsiidae; genus Tarsius; species Tarsius wallacei. The sequence continues at coordinate 49,041 of CAUYQG010192748.1, forward strand.
TTACTAACTCGATTCTATCCCTTTCGTTCTGGCCCCCTCCTTTTTTTTTCTTTTTAATCTTTTTCTTTTTATTTTAGTTTTTGTTTGTTTTCTTTCTTTTTCCTTTTCTTCTCTCTATAAACTAGAAAGGAATAGCTCATAAATAAGAAGATTGGTTAGCTTGTTTGTTAGCATCAATGTATGTTTTAGTGTTTTTTTTTTGTATTGGAATTGTACAGATTGTATCCGTGGTCTACTGTTTTTATCTGTTTCGGTTTTTGTCTCTCTCTCCATTTGTTAGTACACCCGTCTGCTCTCCCCCTTACACTTCTCTCTTTCTATGTCCCTCACCAACACTGTCTCCCCCATTCTCTTCCCTCTGTTAACCTCATTTTATTTCAGGGAGCAAACCTACAACCCCACTGCACAGCCAGATTCCAAAGCAGTGGGAAGAGGGTTTCAGATTTTTCACATACCTATCAGCAGATACCAGATACCAGGACCTGTGGATAGAGTTTGAATCACAGCTTCACCCCATAGATAAATCTCAAAAGTGTAATAAGGGACCACCCCCAATCTACAGTGCAAGTCCAGAATCGAACAAAGTAAGAGGATACACATAAAGAAGAATAGGAGACTGAACAAAGAGAAGTAAAAGCAATCCCTCCACAGTTGAATAACAGAATTAAAGAAGACGGAGACATGGAGGAAAGGAAAATGTAAGGAGGGAAAATAGCACAAATGAAGAAAAACCAAAAGAAGAATATGGGCCTCTCCCAGACTCCTGGGAGGGCAGACACTGAGAAAACTGACTTCAGAATGCAAACAATGAAGAGCCCCCAAAATGACTGGTTTCAAACTACAACTCTAGATATCAAGACAATAATGGAGAGATTAAAGAGAATGGAGGAGAGCCAAGAAGA
>CAUYQG010192756.1:0-19823 GCA_963574415.1 Tarsius wallacei
GATTTATTGTAGAGATGAGGTCTCACCAAGTTGCCCAGGCGGGTCTCGAACCTGCGGGCTCAGGCAATCCACTCACCTTAGCCTCCCAAGGCGCGGGATTACAGGCTGAGCCACCGAGCCCGGCTGATGATAACTTTTAAACATAAAGTATCAGTGTGCTTTAGATGTTAGCGATTAAGAAAATGTGAAATGTTTTAAATAGTGATATTATTGTCATTAGCAAAAGCTCAAATCCTAAGTGCCCGAGAAATGGATTTTATACTTAGAAAATCATGAGCTCTGGAATCATCTTCAAATGTGTAACTAGGATTCAAATTCAAGTCTTAATTGGTAAGATCAGTGTTAACTATGGCAACTCATGTATTTCTGTTAAAAAGCTTACTATTTCAAGGCTCAGTATTAAAAGTGGTATAAGTTTGGGGGTTTGATGTGGGTTTTGTGCATTTAGAAAGTCATCTGTGGTCCGTTGGGGCAGAGAAGCAGCTGGTGACCTGCTTACTCAAAGCTCAGCAGCAGCGTGTTGGCCCTGGTCACACGTCCACACAGAGCATCCTGGCTGTAAGTGTGTGTCCCCTGCGTGGCTTTTGCTTTAGAAGGTTTGGGGCAGGGGTGGAATGGAGGGATCATGCAGCTCAAAATATTACACCGCTGCCAATTTTCCTTTTTCTAATATGAACATATTCTTGGATGAGTGTCTTTCAGCTCAAGGGAGCCATTTTCTCCTATTCTTTCATCTCTGTCTCCCTCTGTGTTCAGTCTTTAGTGACCTTTACTATGGATAAGCTACTGTAAAGGTTTTTAAAAACCAGGTGCAAGGAGGGCGTTATTCTTAAAAACGGTGTCTCCAGAAAACTGACTAATAGCATCAGAAAACTAACATGGGCAGCCTCCTTGGGTCCCCTCCCACTCTGGGAGCTTTTCTGGCCTTTCAATGAATCCTACTTTCTAAAAAAAAAAAGAAAAGAAAAGAAAGGAAACTAACAATATTCCTTTAAGCACCAAAACTAAAAGGAGAAAAGAAGGGAGAGAGAGTGATAGTACTAGCAGCAATATTAGCGGTAATAATCGTGTGATAGGATGGCAGTGTTCTGAAATGTCTACCTTTCTATATAACCACTGAAACTTTTCCAAGAGGCTCAGAGTCATTTGCATGAACATCAAAGCCTGAGCCTGTTACCCATGGAAGCGCTCTCACCATGTAACGTAAAGATGTAACATTAAGTCTGCCTGCCCCTGAGCAATACCTTACCCCACACAGTCAGCATAGGGTAGCGCTGGATTTGGAACAACACATACCTTTCTTGTTAACAGACAGGTCACCCATCCACGGCCACCACCCATCCACGGCCACCACCCAACCACGGCCACTACTCATCCATGGCTACTACCCAACCACAGCCACCACCCAATCGCAGCCACCACCCATCCATTGCCACTCTCCCTCCCCTCGCTGTCCACGCCCCTGCCCTCTTCCTAGGATCCATCAGTTCAATTCCGTGCAGCTCCAGACATCCCTCCGCACAGGCTGCCAGGGAGAGGGAAAGGGGACATTGGATAGGTCTTCTGCTTTCCTGTGAGAAAGCTTCAAGGAAAGAAAACCCCACTCCCACTGGTATCAGCCACCTATTGCCACATCATTAAAGGTCACTGTTGCACTCATAGGCGGCCTCTGTTTTCCATCTGACATTCCATGTCTGAGGAGTTGTGACCTGAGGCAGGAAGAGACAGGGTGGGTGGCAAACACCCACTCACACTGTGAAGTTCCTTTCATCTTAGAGTTTTTATTCCTTTCTTCCATCAGGTGCTGTTGTTTCTGGTCCTCCTGGTAGACTATCTCATTGTGTATGCAGTCAACAATCATGTTGGTGAAAACTCCCTCAAGGGCTTTTTTGGAGGGGCTGGGAACAGTGGGTTTCAGCTCTGGATCTGGGGCCCTGATGGGTGGCTGCAAGTGCCTCTTCTAGAGAAGCAGGGATTAATTGAGTCAGTTTTACTCTGACTTTCTATTTCCCTATTCCTTTACCTCCCACATTTGCAAATTACTTTTATTGCGTTCTCTACAGAAATTAGAATTACTCCTAATAACTGGGCATCTGACTGACATTCCACAAGTTAACCCAAATTTTGCCAAAAGGAAACAGCAGAAAAAGATCTAGAAATTCTCCAACGATGCAGCTTCAGTGGAATGAGCTCTGCTTCAGAAGATCTGCCCTTTGATCTGACATCTTTGATCTGACTCTTCATTGCCTCGATATTGAGTTCATCATTCTTTCTCAGAAACCAGCCTCATTTTGTGAGCACAGATACTTGCCCTCATAGTTAATTGTTGATACAGCTTAATTTTGCTTCATGTCCACCCTTAGGCAAACATCACACACACACACACACACACACACACACACACACACACACAGCAAGCATGTGGGGCTCAGTTCCACACTCAGAAGCAACAGAGTGCCCGGAGACTCTGGCCCATCCTTTGAGGGTGTAGGATGGCTGTGGCCCCTCAAACTCCCGCTCCACTCGCCATTTCCAGAGCAGGAAGGACAAGGCAGTGGTGCATCTCGTGAGGCTACTTATCTTACTCAGAAGCCAGTCCTTCCAGCCGACTTCTCCGGAAGCACCAGTGACTGCAGCTTGTCTCGGGTCAAGAAAGGCTGGCTATGTAAGCATCTGGCAAAGGGGTGGACTCGGCCCGATGGGGAAACAGGTGCCATGACTCCCAGACATGCAGGAGGCCCTCAATTTGGAGGATCTCCACCCATGTCTGAAAAGCAGGGCTCCACTTGGGTGTAGTGGGGTGTCAGAGGGAGCAACCGGTGTGGAACGGCATCTGAACATGCTCAGAGACACCAAGAGTGGCCCTCAAGGGCATGGTGCCCAGGATGAGTGGCCTTATTGTCAAAAATGTGCTGGCGAGGTTGACGCTGGGGTGGCCGTGAGCATGCCGCTGCACTCCAGCCTGGGCGATGGAGTGAGACTCCTACTCAAAAAAAAGAAAAATGTTCTGACCACTGTGATGAAGAGACAGGAAAGGAAGCAGGCAGTGGGGAGGGGCGCAGCCATCCACAACAGGTCCAGGTGGGACTCGAGGGGCTAATGTGTCTGCATGGGGGAGTATGTGGACCTGAGTGCGTGTGTGTTCTTTGGCAGCTGCCTTCTTCCATGTGGCAGCTCCAGGTGCCTTCTGGAGCAGAACTGGACGATGCTGCTTGTGCTCGTATGGCCAACACATTCAAAGCATGCAGAAAGGAGTGCCAGTTTTTGTTCTCATTATTATTATTGTTGTTGTTATTGTTATTGTTATTATTTTTTTGGAAAGCAGGATGTATTGAGAAGACAGAAAACCTCCCAGTGCAGGAGGGGACCCGAGGGGGTTACCTGTCTTTTAAACACCCAGATTCCGCCTGACCTGCAGAGCAAACAGGGCTAGCACATGGGCATGCTGGTCAGTGGCCTCCCCAGGCAAGAGTGGAGGCTATTGGACAAATGCTCTGTCTCCAAGATAGCTAAGAGATTCCTGCTCGATGTATATTCGTGACCTGTTTTTTTTGTTGTTGTTGTTGGAGTCTCACTCTGTCGCCTAGACTGGAGTGCAGTGGCACATTTATGGCCACCCCAGCGTCGACCTGCTGGGCTCCAGCGATCCATCCACCTTAGCCTTCCAAGCAGCCAGAACTACAGGTGCATGCTACCACACCCGGCTAATTTTTTTATTTATTGTAGAGACAAGATCTCACCAAGTTACCCGGGCTGGTCTCGAACCCACTGGCTCAGGCAATCCACTCGCCTCAGACTCCCAAAGTGCTGGGATGACAAGCTGAGCTACGAGCCCGGCCAGCCTGCTTCCTTTAAGTGTAATGATATGCAAGTGACAAGATCTTCAATGCTGGATGGAGGAGACATCTATAGGGTGACACACTTCCAGATTCAGGCTCCTTAGGAGAATTACTGGTCGTGGCAGTAACAAGGTGTTGGTTAGGATTCTCTCCAAGTGCAGCATGGTCACTTTACTTACTGGGAGACAGGAACAGCAGACACCAGGTCTTCTTTCTAAGACCGTTTTCTTCACTAACAAGGTGTTTTGCAGTCAAACAAAAGCACACACTTTGTTTTCTTCCCTCACCTTCTCTCCTGCATTCCCCATGAGATTCTGGTTGTTTCCACTGAGGTGAGGCTTGGAAAAGCTCAAGCATTTACTTGGTAGAATTCCTTGTTCCCTGTGTCTGTGGTGAGCCCCTCTGAGTCACAAGCAGACCAAGACCCAGGAAGAAAAGGAAGTAATAGTTTCGCCCATGCCGCTCACCCTTCGGAGGGGCGTGGCCTGGGGATGGCTTAGCAGTCTTACTTCAAGGACTGAGGCCAGGATGACTCGCTGAGGTGCCAGGGCTGGAGGTTCGATGCCGCTGCTGGGGGCGCCTCTGATCCCCACCACGTTTTCTGGGCTGGAAAGTCTGTTTGCAAGAGCGTGCCCGTGAATTCCAAGCATGGTAGGAATCTGGCCCTCCCTTTCCGTTTAAAAACCATGTCAACATTGTCCCTTCCTTCAACTTTGAAGGCCACGTCCCTTTGCATTTTTCATTGATTTGTAGCCAGAAACTGATTGGAAAAAGGAGACCTGAAAGCATTATTGGTCGGGGTTTGGAATCAATTCCTTTGGGTTTTTATCACGCCTGTGGCTTGTCCAACCAGCACGGCACGGAGGCCTCTTATGCCTTCTGGTAACATCTGGAATGAGCGAGGAAAGTTTACACAACATGCAAAATGATGTTTCTGCTAAGTATTTTTCCAGAAATTTTGGTTTCATGTTTCTCATTGGCCCTGCCTCCTGTGCTTACATCATCCAAAAACACCTTCAAAAAAACAGGTCCAAAATTCAGTTTTAACCCGATGTTGGGCTCCTCTAAATGTGTGTGTGTGTGTGTGTGTGTGTGTGTGTGTGTGTGTGTGTGTTTTGAACTAATTCTCGACTTTGGGGCATTTTACTGTTGTCAAGGCCCACTACCATCGTACAGGTCCTGGGGTTGCTCGTTGGTCTCTGGAGATGGAGTTAAACCAGATACAGTGCTTCCTTTGGACCTTGTAACTGTATGTTAATCCTCTACGTGGTGACTAAAAGTATAGCTTCTGGAGAAAAAAAAAGTGTGCTCCAAGAGAGCTTTTCTGTGACAAAGAGATTGGTCTCAAAGGACACACACTGAGAACGGTGACTTGATCCTGGAGGGGAGCTCAAGCATGAGAGATGCCCAAGGGAGTCTCCACGGAGGACAGAGGACACGCGAGACTTGCACACGGCAAGTATCATGAGAAGCCCACAGTGTCTGATCATGTTCACTTAATACGTGTTATCTCTGCTTTTCCTTTCCGACTGCCACTGCCTGTTGTTGGCCCGAACGGCTCATTTCCAAGTGCTCAGACATCCAGACTGACCTTCTGCCTCCAGGTTCCCCTCACGTGAATCCTTCTTAAGCTGTTGTTCACACCTACCTAATTAGCTGCAAATCAATGACTTTAGCTTTAATTATCTTTTTTATCTTAATCCCTAGCATATTGCAGGTTGAAAATTGCAATATTCATAAGTACTATATAATAGGTTTGGGGTTTGGGGGAGGGTGGGGTCTCGCTGTCACTCAGGCTGGAGTGCAGTGACACAGTCACGGCTCACCGCAGCCTCAACCTCCTGGGCTCAGGTGATTCTCCCACCTAAGCCTCCTGAGTAGCTGGAACTGCAGGTGTGCACCTCCGTGCCCAGCTAATTTTTTGATTTTTTGAAAAATAAGTTCTCACTATATTGCCCAGGCTGGTCTCATACTCCTGGGCTCAAGCAGTACTTCTGCCTTGGTCTCATAAATCGCCGGGATGATAGGCATGAGCCTCCGTGCCCAGCTTGTATAATAGTTATTGAACAAATAGCTGAAATTAGAAAGCTTTCTTAAAGAAAATAGAAGACTTTTGGGCACAAAGTCTAGGCAAGTCTCTCCCACCATTCTTCTCTTCACTGCCATGAGATCAACTTTTTTAGCCCCTACATATATGAGTGAGAATATGTGATATTTGTCTTTCTGTGCCTACCTCATTTCACCTGACATAATGACCTCCGTTTCTATCCATGTTCCTGCGTTTTGTTATTTTTTGTGGCCAAATAGTGTTCCATTGTGTGTCTATACCACATTTTTTAAAATCCATTCATCTGTTAGTGAGCATTGAGGTTGAGTCCCTATCTTGGCTGTTGTGAATAGTGCTGTGATACACATGAGGGTGTAGTATCCCCTTGATAACATTGATTTCTTTTCCTTTAGATAAATACCAGTAGTGGAAAAGCAGGAATGTAGAGTAGTCCTGTTTTTCGTTTTTTGAAAAATCTCCATAGTGGTTGTACTAATTTACTTACAATCCCACCAATGGTGCATAAGAGTTCCTTTTCTTAGAGGCCAGGAAGCGTATGGGATGGGAGATGCAGAGGTTGGTCGGTGGGTACAAACATACAGCTAAATAGAAAAAATAAGTTCTAATATTCCATAGCAGAATAGGGCAACTATAATTAGCAAGACACTTTTCTTCCTTCTTTCCTTCCTCCCTCCCTCCCTCCCTCCCTCTCTCTCTCTCTCTCTTTCTTTCTTTCTTTCTTTCTTCACAAGGTCTCACTCTGTTGCCCAGACTAGAGTGCTGTGACGTAATCCTAGCTCACTGCAGCCTTGAACTCTTGGGCTCGAGCAATTCCCCTTTCTCAGCCTCCCAAGTAGCTAGGACTACAAGCACACCAATGTGCCTGGCTAATTTTTTGTTTGTTTGTTTGTAGAGATGAGGTCTTGCTGTGTTGTCCAGGCTAGTCTTGATTTCCTAGGCTCAAGCATTCCTCCCACCTTGGCCTCCCAAAGTGTTGGGATGACAGGCGTGAGCCACCACACCTGGCCTGTATATTTCAAAATAGCTAGTAGACAAAACTTGAAATATTCCCAGCACATGGAAATAACAAATACTTGGGGTGGTGGACATCCCAAATACCCTGACTTGGTCTTTACACATATTACCCAAGTAACAATATCACATATACTCCATAAATATGTATAAATATTATGTATCAATTTTTTTAAAAAGTCCAGGCAGGGAAAAGCCTGTTGTGATGATAATTAATAAAGAAGCTGTGGGCACCTCCACCATATACATCATAAGGCATCACCAGAATCAAGCCACAGCCCGAGGTAAACGCACCCACCTGAAGTGTAAATTTCAGTGTCAGATCTACTTATTACTGCTCCAATGGGAATTCTTCCCTTGTCCTTTGGTTTCACCCTTGCAGCATTTATTCATGGCATCTCTTTCCTGATTTCAGAAAGATCATTGTTCCAGTTTAAAAACAACTCCTGACTTGCAGGGTGCATGGGACACAGCTATGAATACCAGGCAGCACAGGAATCCATTCTCTTCTGTTAATATGTCAGTGGGAACCTGAGAAAACAACACGTGCCATTCTTAACAGATAGTTGAGCTTCCTGTCTAAAAAGTGTCTGCTCTTGTGCATTTTGTAATGCTACTTGGGACATAAGTCAATAACCATCAGATGGTTTCAAACACTAGGAAGCCTCTTAAAAGGTGTTTTAAGGAATGAGTTACAAAAGAAAAATAGTGACAAGATTCTCTATTATTCCTATGAGGTCATTCTATGTTTTCCTTCTGTGAATGCACTTTTTTTTTTTGAGTTGGAGTCTCACTCCGTGGCCCAGGCTGGATTGCTGTGGCATGCTCACAGCCATCCCAGCATCAACCTGCTGGGCTCCAGCGATCCTTCCGTCTCAGCCTTCCAAGTAGCCGGAACTATAGGTGCATGCTACCATGTCCAGCTAATTTTTTTATTTATTGTAGAGACAAGGTCTCACCAAGTTGCCCAGGCTGGTTTCGATCCCCTGGTCTCAGGCAATCCCTCACTGTGTCCTCCCAAAGTGCGGGCTGACAGACTTGAGCCACCGTGCCCAGCCTGAATGCACTTTTTAAGAAAGTAAACCTGCTTCATCTCTTCAGTCTAATCTGAAATTTTGATTCTTTAAAAAGACTCTTGTAGTTTTGAATTTCAGATACAATATCCCCCAGTGTTTGAAAAGATACATTAAGAATACTTGGACACTATGGATTTACTATGGAAATACTTGGATTACTAGTAAATGCTTGGATTTACTATGATTTTCATCTGCAAGAATTTCATCATGATGTGATTTTTTTTTTTTTCTGAGCTGGAATTAACAGTTATTAAGTTTCTTAGTGAACCTAGCAGGTACTCAGGGTAGCTGAGCAAAAAATGACCAGAAAGGACCTTGAAAAATTAGAGTCAGGGTTGGTGGTATTGAAAGTTCTTTTGAAAGATGGAAAATGTTCATTTAAAAGAGTTCAAGAGTTTAAGTCAGAAGAGCTGGTCAGGCTATGGAGCAAAAGACTCTGCGAGACTCCCCCAGATGTGATTCTCTTTGAATAGCTTTTCTCCTGCCAGGTCTATGAAACTGATATAAATCTTCCCCTTCCAAAAACTCATGAACTTAAGTATAGAGTACAAGAGCAACTGCACATGAGTTTAAGAAAACAGCCTGAATGTCATTAAAATCTTTTTTAAGTGTTCTGTGACATCTGTTTTCCATTTTGCTCTGCTGTTTAATTAACTTCAGTCTGCAGAATTGCAGAATTTTTTTTTTTTTTTGAGTTGGAGTCTCACTCCATCGCCCATACTGGAGTGCGGTGGCTGCTTCCCGCCACCACAGCCTCGACCTTCTGGGCTCCGGCGATCCTTCTGCCTCAGCCTTCCGAGTAGCCAGAATTACAGGCACGCACTACCACGCCCAGCTAATTTTTTGATTTATTGTAGAGATGAGGTTTCGCCTGCCCAGGCGGGTCTCAAACCCCCGGGCAGGCAATCCACTCACCTCAGCCTCCCAAGGCGTGGGATTACAGGCTGAGCCACCGAGCCCGGCTGAATTGCAGAAATCTTATTTGCTCAAAATAGCATCCTGAAGGAAATAACCTTTCTCGAGTAGGGAATAATGCTAAGGGTAGCCCGGGCTTGATTGATTTCTTCCTATGTTCTCAGTTCTTCCCACTGGCTCCACGACCTGTCCCTGGGCATTGCTCTTTGTCGTACAAGCAAACCAGACTCTGAGTGGTAGATAGCTCTGATCAGTTGGTGCTGCTGCCATATTTCAGATGCTCAAAGTGAAAGGAATGATAAAGAGAGCAGTGACAGTTCAGAAAACAATGCTTATTTGTCTTCAGGTCACTGGCTCCTGAGCTGGTGAGGAAGTTTAAGTTCTAAGAAAGAGTCCTTCCTTGTATTTGTTTTGCGTGTGTGTGTGTCTGTGTGTCTGTGTGTCTGTGTGTGTGTGTGTGTGTGTGTGTGTGTGTGTGTGACCTTTTAGATAAGAATGATTGTTGGCCAGCCTCAGTGGCTCAGCCTGTCATCCCAGCACTTTGGGAGGCCAAGGCGAGGGGATTGCCTGAGCCCACGGGTTCGAGACCAGCCAGGGCAGCTTGGCAAGACCTTGTCTCTACAATAAATCAAAAATTAGCCGGGCATGGTAACATGCGCCTGTAGTTCCAACTATTTGGAAGGCTGAAGCAGAAGGATCGTCAGAACCCAGCAAGTCAACGCTGGGGTGGCCATGAACATGCCACTGCACTCCAGCCTGTGAGTGAGACTCCAACTTAAAAAAAAAAAGAGTGATTGTTGAAAGAGAAAGAGAATGAGTGAGAGTGAGAGCAATAGAGAGAGTAACAGAGAGTGAAGAGAGGGAGAGAGAGAGAGAGACGAGTGATTTGGGGTGTACACCCCGGAGTATGAGTGCCACTTCTGACGAGGCCCAGGTCCTAGAAGGCTGTCACTGGACAACCCTGGGGCATAAACAGAATCACTGTGGAGGGAACCCAAACTCTTCAGCAGGCTTTATTCTGCATTTTCCAGAGCACACAAAAACCCAGTGCTGACACCAGAACATAAGCAGGCTGCATTTCGGTCCATCCTGACTGCCGGTCTCTGGCTCTCTGGGATGGATGGAGTCAGCAGACCCACTGCCTGTGCCCTCGCAGCCCACGGCCCAGTGTGCTTAGCTATTCCCCGGGTGTGCTTAGCTATTCCCCGGGGTTTCTCAGGAGACAGTGTGGACTACACTTGGCTGAACTTTTCTGTTCAGAGGAGCCCATGGATTCTAACACAGAGATCATGGGTGCTCTGTGCCAGCCTGGTGGGTGTCGCTCATTCCTCCGACCCCCTGGGGTCTCAGACCCAGGGTCTCTTGGACAACCTGTCTTCTTCACCTGACCTTGGCTCAGAGGGAAGAGATAGCTCTCTGACCTCTGGCTCAACATAGAGGTCACATTTGTGCCAGGGAAGAAAACATAGATTTGAAGCAAGCATCTGGAGAAGACTGTCTGCTATAAAGCCAGGCTTGTTCAACGTATCATGGGAGTACTGAGAACGTCTTTTATAAGTCTATTTGTTTATAAATAACTCATTTGTCTAGAAGTCCAAATGCATACTCTTTGAGGGCAAGAACAGTTTCTGCTCCATGAATATACTTGGTCTAGGAGTTCTTTTAGTCCAGAGACTGAATTACGAAAACAGTGTTTCCCAATTGTGGTTTAAGAAAATCGATAGGGCGGGATTGGCAGCAGTGGGAAACTTCCTGGGGATGTGGGGGGAGACACACCTCATCAACAAGGGTGCCTGCATAATGAACATTTGTGTGACTAACCCCGAACATTTGTGTACCTCCACCTATTCAAAATAAATTTTTTAAGAAAGAAAATCAGTAGAAGGAGCGTTTTAGTTGTTTTCAGTATGTTGGAAGATCGAGTCAGCTAACACAGGTCAAGTGAGATGATGGGATGCTTTTACTTAGCTGCAGTCATTAGTACACCTATGTATGCTGATCATCAGCTCTGATTGATAGACATGTATTTTCTGTTTAGCACTAAATGAGAAAACCATTTTCGTAATTTACCGAATGCAATTGGAGTTCCTTCACGCTCCAAGTATGCACTGACAACCTCTCTTCCTCCCTTCCGTGGTCACTGGCTCAGGTTCTCTGACTGCCGGCCTTCCCGCCTGTTACACTCTCTCTCCTCTTCGCTTGTCTGACCAGCGGCTGCCCGTCCTTTAGGGAGTGTACCCTAGGATGGATTCCCCTCTGCCCTCTGCAGCACTGAGGATGTCTCCCGTGAGAACTCCCATGTAATCATTCTCTAAGGGTGGCCTCCCCTCAAGATTGAGGGTTCTCTGACCCCAGGCATGAGTCCGTCTTGTTCATTGCCTTGCCCAGTCCCTGCCCCAGTGCCTGGCACATAATATCCACTCAGTGAATATTTAATGGACGGATTGACTTCACTGTCACACTGAGTGACCTTTGTCCACTGGATGCTTGGTTATCCTGCAAAGCTATCATATTTGAGAGGAGCAGGGTATCTATGAGAGTATCAGTCATGTTTTAATCCCAGCAATGAGCACAGTGTCCGGAACAGAAAGAAACTTAATATAGTTCAATTACATTTGAGATTTTGTAGAAATGGGGACACTGCAGATTTTGGTAAAAGGCTTAAACGGTGATGTTTCTGTCATACCATTAGGCAATCCTGTGAAAAGACGTCCCTTCTCTCAAAATTTTACTCAACTTAGAATGAAAGATTCTATGGTTTTATTCAACTGTAGAGTGAGTGAACAGGGCCATGTTTGTAGGTATGTAAGTAGCTCACAATTAAACTCAGAATGTTGGTTGGAAGTGGCCGCCCTGGTCTCTGTTGTAGATAGAGTTTGAACGAGGTTGCTGACTGGGTCTTCCAGTTTGCTTTCTTGTTTATTTTCTGCTTGTTTCGTTTAGTCAGTCTGGCATGGAGCCCAAAAATAAGCGCTTGCTTGCATTTTGACTTTCACTGGGACTCGGTTTTGCAATCTTTTAAAAACATCCTTCAGGAGACCTCCCTGTATCTATCTGTGGACAGCTCCCAGTTTTTCCAAAACAACCACAACATAAACAAGGGAAATTGGGAAATTTTCACATTGTGACAGGAATTTGCTTCCATGTCTGAGAATCCTTGTCTGGCTAGAGGGGAATCCCAGAGGAAGCACAAGCCTGCAGATCCGTGGGGTTCTCTGCTTTTGCCCCTCATGGCAGAGGGGTAGAGAGGGGTAAACATGTCAGAGGCCAGTAGGGTTTCCTCCCCAATTCAGAGGGCAGCACTTTGGGGCAGTCGCCTCAGCCATAGGATGTTTCCTTGCCATCAGCGCTTCCCTCTCTAATAAGCAAGGGGGAAGACCAACCCCTGGGTGAGGTAGTGATGAAAGTGTGAGAATCCTGCAAGTCTGGGAGGCCAGTGATGTGAATGGCTGTCTCCCCGGAGACCTCTCTCCCTTCCACTTCTGTTGACTGCATTGAATCACTCATTTGGGAATATGGACCCATGAGCCTAAGGAATCCTGTTAGGGCCAGTTCTTGTCCTACTGTACTGTATGGTCAGTCTGCACAAGCCTGCAAGATTGAGGCTACAGACTCATATCTGCAGAGAATGGAATAGAGTCAAATAGGGTGCTGGAGAAACAGAACTCCCGCCCATGGTCTTCCAACAGCAGGTCAAAGGATCCATAAAGTGTTAAAACCAAAGGGAGCCTTGGATGCCACCTAGCTCAACCCCCTCCATTATTTTAGGAGAGAAGAGGAGACCACAGAACCCAGGTAACTTGGCAGATGAGGTCTAGCAGTGGCAAAGAGGACAGTGCAGACGGTCCCCAACTCGGAGTGATTCAACTCAGGATCTTTCCGCCTTATGATGGTGTGAAAGATACATATTCAGCAGAAACCGTACTTTAAGTACCCACACATCCATTCTGTTTTTCACTGTCTGTATAGTGTTTGATAAATTATATGAGATATTTAACACCTTATTGTAAAACAGGTTTTGTGTGAGATGACTTCTGCACACCTGCAGGCTAATGTGTCTTGAGCGTATTTAGGGCAGACCAAGTTAAGCTGTGACATCTGGTAGGATGGGTGTGTATTAAACGCATTTTTGTCTTATGGTATTTTCGACTTACTTTGGGTTTACTGGCACATGACTCCCTCCTCAGTCCAGGAGCAAATCTATATAGGCTTGGATTCCAGGCATTAGCTGGAATCCCGATTTGACCTCTAATTTGGCTGTGACCTTGAGTTAGTCACTTACCCTCTTTAAGCTCCAGTTTTATCATCTATGAAGTGAGAATAATAATAGTACCGTAGGCCTGTTGAGATTGGAACATTGAAGAAATTCGTGTGCGGTGCTTAGCCCGATACCAGCACTCAGTAAGTGCCTGTAAACTGGTATTTATCTTAATCATCGTTGTTATTATCAAAATCGCCATCCATTGGCTCAGGGCCCAAGTCTCCTGGTTCAAGGTTTTTTTTTTTTACCGTGGCCCCTGAGATCACCTTTATATGTTGTTACTACTCCGTTGGGTGCCCCACTCAGTATTAAAGTACACACCATGGTGATATCATTAGTTGGAGACTGAGAGACGAGGGGTAAGTAATGCTTTGTTTTATATATATATGAATAAAAAGACACAACACTTTAAAAGAGAATATTGTGCACCAAAATACTATAGAGACCCTTAACTTTATTTCACTCTTTCGAATTTTATTTTATATGGTTGCATTCCCGTTATATTTTAATGATGTTTCCTTTTTAAAACACATTTTCTGGTATATTAAGAAGAGTTCTTTCCTACTCATTTTTTTCATTCCTTTCACATTCCAATGCAGTCACAGTAAACTCCCAAACTCGAATACATTCTACTTAAAAAATTCCAAGTGACTGTTTTGATGTAGAAATTACCCGTGATGTTCTGCATGCAACTTAATCACTCTGAAGAAGCTGGTCACCTCTGGGGAGTTGCTTAAGGACTGTATGCAGGGAGAAGAGAAGCCTTGGAATCGACTTTCCAGCTTCGAATGTTTAAAAATGAAGTGCTGAATGTGCTTTAGATTTGTCTGCTGTGTGTGTTGAGGAGTGTTGAGTCTGATCCCTCGGATGTGCTCCTTCAATTTTGCCATGTGATGACTAAGTTGTGAAACCAAGGTTCCAAAATAAAAGCAGAGTAGAGCTTTAAAACATCCTTGTTCTTACCACGCTTCTCTCCTCTTTTGCCAGCTTGAGTCTCCTGGTCTGACACCATTTCCTTTTAGTTCCTCTACTCCCCCTGCCCCTTTGGACATAAAATATGGGATACGTGAATTCTAAAAAGCCTCTTGGATTATCAGATTATCCTAGTCAAATCAGTCCCTTCATCAAGAGGAGGGGCTTCTTAAAACGCTAGTGTAAGTAACACCTGAACACAGAAAACCCCTATGATGATGCAAAGTAGGGGGCCTTCAGTGCAAGGACAAGATTTTACCCCTCCGCATGTTTCTGTCACTAGCACAGTACTCAGCATGCAGTGCACATCGACGAGTGTTGGAATGAAGCATAAGTCTTTCTCTAACCATGGCTTCATGAGCCATGGTTCTTGTGAAAGGTATTCCTTTTAACTGCCTAGACACAAGCTCCCAGAACTGGAAACACAAGACGCTTCTCTCTTGGCCTGCCGCACCCATTTCCGAGCCAGGCTTCAAGGCCCCGCTCACCCAGCGCTCCTCCAGAAAAGCTCTCCTGATCACTCCTGCTGGGGCTCCCCTCCCTTCCAGAGGCACATGGTACTTCCTGCTCACTTTCCAGCCATGTGAGTAGATTATTTGTTTCTCTGCCTGGATGCTGAGTTCTTTGCCATCAGGTCTGTGTCATCCTTTTCTATAACGCTGAAGCTTTACAGCCAGCCATCAGTAACTGGAGGCAGGAGAAACCCGACAAGTAGGTATTCTGTTCATGAGCTCACGGTTCATATCCCTGGAGCCGCTCAACAGCAGAGTAGATGCAAATGCTAAAGTTGCTTGAGTTATAAATGCAATGAGTTGATTTTAGGTGTTGTGAGTTGCTAAAATCTATTCCATGTAAATCACCATATCAGAAAGATATGTTGTAGTGGCTTTAGCATCAGACACCCTGGAGTTCCGTTCCTGATGCCACCAATGAGCGGCTGTGTGACCTGGGGGCAAGAAGCTTGCTACCTCACTTCCTTATGGGAGTAATTACTTAAAAGATATTGCACTGTGTTATTAATATCAACTTGGAAGCATTAAAATTCCTTAGCACAGTTCACACCGGGGCACGGATTCTATAGTTTGAACCCAGCTCTGGGAGGGTCCCATACACACATGTCTGTTCATTTCATAGGATGGTGGTCAGCTAGCAAACACAGACTAAATAACACCATGTCATTCCTGCAGCTGGTGGTAGCAGGCTCCATCTTTGGCTGCGATTTTGGTTGCTGGAATACTAGAGAAGGAGTGGGTGGAGGGACAGGACACGGCCAGGAGCCTGGGGAGGCTGGCTCTGCTCACAGAACAGAGGGAGATAAAATAGAAGCAGGTTTTCCTGGACATGGCTCTGAGGATCTCACAGAACGTGAGGGGCCACTTCCAGCAAGTCGGAGCAGGACCATGATGTGGCCAGTGCTGGGTGGGCATGTAGACCTCTGCCAAGTGTGGGAATTCACAAGCTCAGGCTCAAACTCAAAAGTCCGTTTCTTGAGGGCCACGCCAGAGCTATTTCCTTTCAGGAAATCTAATCGGTTCCCCCCAGCCTTCTTGATCAAATGGCGAATGTCACTGTGCTTTTCCGTAGAGTGGGGATTGTTCTCTTGGCCAACTTGTATACGTGAGGGTGTGGCCATGAAGATGATTCTGGATTTGTACCTTTTTACAAGTGTGCCACACAGTGCTGTGTTCTGAGACTGACTAGGTGGGGTTGTGCTTCCTTTAAAAACATATTTTATATTCTGTTTTCACATGATTGGCCCATGTAGGCACTTCTAAATGATCCCTGATAACTATTCCATGAGTATGATAGCATCAGATCTATGTACTTTCAAAACACGGTAGCAATTTTTTTGTTGTTGCCATTTGTGTCTAATGGTGACTTCCATAACTCAGGGCTACTTTTTAGCAAACTTAAATTCCCAATGCGTATTGACGGTTGTTATGTCCAGCATCTAAAATCTCTTAAAACTTATAGTGTCAAATTACAGAATAATCTAGAGAGTGAGAAGAGCAAGAAGGAAGAGAAGGAGAGAAGGGGAAAGAGGAGGCAGCCTAAGCCTGTGACCAAAGCTTTCACAGGGGTGGAAAAAACCTGAAATGTTCATGGTACATCTAGGAGACAACGAAAGTATGAGCAAGCGAGAAAAGAGTTTTGACAAATCTTAGCTGAAATTAGCAATATTCTCTCTGCTCATCCTCAGAGGAAATATCGCAGCCCTTGACTACTAGAAACAGGTGATGCTAGATTAGGCTGTTTAAACTTCTCCTCTTAGTATCAGCAAACTAGTCTCCCATTCACCATGTCATTTTAAGTAGAAGAAGGAGGTATAGTGGTATATAAGCACATTGTTAGCTCTTTTAACTAAGAGCTATTCTGAGAGCCCATTTTGGCCCCAAATTTAGATACTCCACTACTTCTTTGTTGTTGTTGTTGTTGTTTTGAGTTGGAGTGCTACTCTGTCACCAAGGCTGGAGTGCAGGGCCACGCTCACAGCCACCACAGCCTTGACCTGCTGGGCTCAGGAAATCCTTCTGCTTCAGCCTTCCAAGTAGTCGGAACTACAGGTGCACACCACCACGCCTGGCTAATTTTTGATTTACTGTGGAGATGAGGCCTCACCATTTGCCCAGGCTGATCTCGAATCCATGGGCGCAGGCAACCCTCTCACCTCAGCCTCCCAAAGTGCTGGGATGACAGGCGTGAGTCACTGCACCCAACCAGATACCCCCTTATTTCTATTATCACTAACCTTCTTCTTCCCTCCCTGCCCCACTTCCTGCTTTTCTCTCTCCTTCCTCCATCTCCCTCCCTCCTTCTCTGTCTCCCCCTTACCCTTCCTTTCTTTCCTTCCTCCATCCCTTCCTTCCTTTCAAGCTGGGAGGGGTTTGAGAGGAATGTGCTCATACCAGCTCTGTTGTGGCCAGAACTTAAGATGCCCCCTCTCGTGACTCCTGGTGTGAACCCTGCCTCCTAGAATCGGTGCTTTTCTTTAGTCTCCTTCCACACTGACTCAGAATCTGTCTGTGTAACCCACAGAGTATCGTTAACCACTTACAGAGAGTGTGCTACTTCCAAGGCTCAGTTACAAAATGCCCTGTGGTTTCTGGCTTTGCCTCTGAGATCCTGCCCTCTGTGCCAACCTCCATTTTGAGAGGCTGCCCACTTGCCCTGTGGAGAGGCCATGTGGATGGGAACGGGCCTCTTGCTGACATCTGGCTCAACTTGCCAGCCACGCAGTTGAGCCTCCTTGGAAGTGGATCCACCAGCCACAGTTGAGTCTTTAGGCGATGGCAGCCCGAGTCCACATCTTGACTGCCACCTCCTGAAAGGCACGGCACAGGCCAGAACCCCCAGCTTGACCACAGCCAAACCCCTACCTTGAAGAAACCATCAGAGATAGTTCGTGTGTCCTGTTGTTTTAAGCCAATACGTTTGGGGTATTATGTTATGTAACAAGTACATGTTATATACTAGGTATATAATAGTACACAATCATGCAAATACTTCAGTAGAAAAAAGTCAGAAACCCAAGGATAAAAAGTCCAAAGCTTCTTTGTTTAATAAGAATTGTATCTCCCTCGAGTGTTTAGAGCCTCTAGTAATTGTTCTTATATAAATTTAAGAAGGCTGCCTTTTTTCTTTGTTGTTTAGAAAAAACTGAGATATACAACAAAAGCTATAGGAAGTCACTGCTAATCTATATTTGAGAAGCTGCATCTACTGCTAACAGTTTTTGGCAAAATACTAGTGCTGTTCCATTCCATATTTTTATTTTTATTTATTTTATTTATTTATTTTATTTTAAAGATGTGGGCTACAATTCAGGGTTAGGTATGCAAATGTTCATTATGTAAGTACCCTTGTTGACGAGGTGTGACCCTCCCTCCCCGGGTCATTCTGTATTTTTAAAGTTTTAGTCATCCTTCCTTACTTAAGAGTCTTATGTATACCTGCTAGTTTGTGTCCTCTTGTCATATGGTTTATTCCATGCCTAAGATAATGACTGATGGGACTTCAGATGAGCCGACATGAATTCATGATCCTCAGTGCTATACAAACATTGCTGTAACATCTTCCAGAACAAAGCTGAGATAAGATCATAATGTGGCTTCCCAACTATTACAATCCAGATGCCATTCAATGATGCTGACCTTTATTTTCCATTCTGGTGCTTCTTCAGCACATTACATGGTGATGATTGTTATATGGGAACTGTCTGAAGAAAGACAACTGCATGATTCTAGCTAGAATGATTCAGCCAGGACACCACGAAGCAGCACCCGGTAGGCGGTGTCCTTCCCATCTCGCTGACCTGCCGTCCTGTTCTACTTTGGTTCCAGCTCCTTCTCGTTCACTCCACACACTCTTGCAGGTGTCAGAGAACTCCTGTCAGTCATGGCTCCTTGCCCAACCATGCCAGACTCTGGGACAAAACAACAGATAAGGCCGATGACATCTCTGCCCTCGGAGGCCTACGTTTTAGTCTGGGAGGAAATCAATAACGGTATTGTGGGGGAAATTGGTAAGCACTGAGAGGACAGAGGCAAGGAGGAGGGACGGAGAAGGTGACAGTGAAGATGAGGGGTTTGTTGTGAACAGAGGATCAGGGACGCGAGAGGCCAGGGCCCGAGTGATGTGAAGGGAGCAAACCAGGCAAGGCTCTGTTGGAAGACCGCGTCCTGCACAGAAATGTCCCAATGATAGTCCCAGGTGGAAGGCAGCTGAGCACAGAGGGGAATAGAGCACGAGGTCAAGAAGGCAGGTGGAGTGGGTGGGCACAAGGGAGGAGCTGAGGCAGAGGATGTGGCTGGAGAGACAGGCAGGGGCTTGCAAGCCGGTGGGGAGTTGGCGCTTGTCCTTGAGGATGGGAAGCCACAAGGAACACCCCAACAAGGGAGCTGCATGGTCTCACCCAGCTTTTAAATGGCGCTTTGCATGGAGAAGGGTCTGGAGGGAGCAAGGGAGCAAGTGAGATCTCCTGGGGGGCAGGAAATTGCCGTGGCTTCTGGGGGGTGACAGCGAGCAGAGCCGCAGAGGAGGCTGGAGCCGCATCTGCGACAAGGGCGATGATTGTGGTCGGCATCCAGACAGGCCACATTCCAGAAGATGTCGACATCACTCTGTCACTCTGCAGGGACACACGGGGATCTTGGCAGCCCCAGAGGAACCCTGTGGAGGGGCTTCAGCCACATCAGTGTGGAACTCGGTCTCCTTGGACAGAAGGAAGAGGCTCTGGGCTGCTAGCTGGAGAGAAAGGAAGTGGCTATCATCAGCTCTGTCTGCCATTACGCACGGAGCATAACCAAAGGCCCTGTGACACAGGGCTTTTGTGACAGGGTGAGCCTGTGCTCACTTCCCCACTGACGTTATTCTGTGGGTGAATGGGTCTTGCTGAAACCCAAAACTTCTTGGGCGAAAAATACATCCACGGGGTCTGGGGGAGACCACTGTTGCTCGCTCAGTATCTCATGCCCCAAAAGATGAGTTCATCCTAAAGGAACCGACATCAAACCTGTTTCAGATTCAGCTGCTTTGACTCACAACAGTTAAAAGCAAAGATATCAGAAGGTATTTGGGTGGCATCTGTGTCTCTGAAAAAGGAACCACTCAGCAGGCTGATGAGTAAGGTCTAATAGCTATCCAGTCACAGACACACGATGCCATGGCTTCCTGAGATCTGT
>CAUYQG010192762.1:0-12209 GCA_963574415.1 Tarsius wallacei
GTTTTTTGAGTTGGATTCTCACTCTCACCCAGACTGGAGTGCAGTGGCCGCTCCCGACCACTGCAGCCTCGACCTGTTGGGCTCTGGTGATCCTTCGGCCTCAGCCTTCCAAGTAGCCGGAACTACAGGCATGCGCTACCACGCCCGGCTAATTTTTGATGTATTGTAGAGATGAGGTCTGGCCAAGTTGCCCAGGCGGGTCTCGAACCCGCGGGCTCAGACAATCTACTCACCTCAGCTTCCCAAAGTGCGGGATTACAGGCTGAGCCATCGAGCCCGGCCTACAATTACTTTTAAAAGCTGGAGTTGCGATGTAAGAGTGATCATTATCGCTGTCATTAATTTTGGTGACTTTTTTTTAAAGATGGAACAGATTAAGCGAGCAAACCGCCTTTATACTAATGACTCCATCTTCCTGAAGAAAACCCTCTACATCCCCATCCTGACAGAGCCCAGAGACCTATTCAATGGTTTGGATTCTGAAGAAGAGAAAGATGGAGAGGAAGAGGTACACCCAAGTAAGAAGGAAGTTTGTCCACACTCAGCTGAGAGGAAGAAACAAGAAACAGGTTCACGACGTGCCAATGGTGAAGTCCTCCCCACACCTGGCCAGGAACCCCCCACACCCATCCATGACCTCTCTGCCTCTGATTTCCTTAAGAAGCTTGATACACAGATCAGCCTGTCGAAGAAGGCTGCTGCCCAGAAGCTGAAAAAAGGGGAAAGTGGGTGAGTCTTGAATGGTTTCTTACAAGTTCCTCCATAGACTCCTCTGGTCTTCCTGTCTTCCCTAACCACAAACACAAGTAAGTAAGCACAGTGACAGCAGAAACAAGGTGATAGCTTCCCCAGGTGGCCCCAAGACAGTGAGCAGAGCCAGTGGCTCCTGGAAAACTGGGTTCTGTGTTCTTACTGGCGTAAACAGTTGACTGTTTTACTGCTCTTATCATCCCTGAAGGAATGTTAGGGTTGAGATTTATCCAGAGGGCACTGAGAGTCTGTCTTATCACAGCTGGCTCGTATGTTAGGAGAGGAAGACAGCTTCCCACACGCCTCTTCACCTGGCCCATTCTCAGGTTCTTCCCTTGATCTGTCACTCTTTCCCCCTTTTCCTCACCTGCAGGGTACCTGGGGAGGATACAGGTCTCCACCTGAGCTCCCCTCGGATGCAGCAACGAGCAGTCCTAGGTCCCGTGCCGCTGACCCGTACCTCTCGGACCCGGACACTGCGGGACCAGGAGGATGAAATCTTCAAACTCTGACGTCCTGTGAACTGACTGAGAGAAGCAATATGTTGAAGGAACAGCCTAAGGGGGAGAGCCTGAGGTGAGGCTCAAGGACATGACTTCCCAGCCTGCCTCCCTCCACTCCAGCTGGCTTCCCCAGCCTCCTTGTCTGCCAGGAATTCCTTGGCCTGGGGAAGTTTTTTGTTTTTGTTTTTCTTTTTTTTTTTTCTGAGTCAGAGTCTCACTGTCACCCAGGCTGGAGTGCAGTGGCACACTCACAGCCACCACAGCCTCGAACTGCTGGGCTCAGGCGATCCTTCCGCCTCTGCCTTCCAAGTAGCTGAAACCACAGACACGTGCCACCACGCCTGGCTAATTTTTTGATTTATTGTAGAGACAAGGTCTCACCAAGTTGCCCAGGCTCGTCTTGAACCCCTGGGCTCAGGCACACCTCTCGCCTCAGCCTCCCAAAGTGCTGGGATTATAGGCATGAACCACCGTGCCTGGCGGCCTGGGGACATTTTATTGGTAAGAGTAGGGGATGAGACTAGACCCTTCCCAGTTCTTGGGCTGAATCTAAAGCCGTCCTTTAGATTCAGAAGGCGCTCTTTACGTCCCTGCTGCCTTTCCTATCCCTTTCGCATTCCCTGGCTTTAGATCAGGGGAGCAGACACTCTCCCTCAACTTCCTCCTCATCGCCAACTGACTAATGTTACCTAATTTATTTGGTGCTATATTGAAGTAATATTTATTTGCCGTATTTTATTCCTTTCCAATCTTAGCTGGAAAGTGGGATTGCTGTAGCCCCAGGGTGAGGGGAACCCAGGAACAGTGAGCCAGTGACTGCTGGTTCCCCACTTCCCCCCCTCCTTAGCCAAGCATGTGGTAAGGACCCAGCATCAGTGGCCTAGCCCCACCACAGAGGATGGCAGCCTTTCCCAGTCTCAGAGCAGAGGATTCGGCTCAGTCTTGACTGACCAATTCCCTATAACTTTTTCACAACTCTTGGCTCTGAGAAAAAGCAGCACTGCAGGGGCCTAGACTTTCCACTCCAGTTCACCCTCTAACCTGCTTCTCTGCTCAGCCTGTGGTGGGGCTGAGGGGTGGAAGGAGGAGTTCCTTGGGCTTTGAAGAGGAGGGATTTGTGGAAGTCTCTTTGTTACCCCTCCCCCACCAGAGCTCAGCTGCCTTGGTCCTCACCGCATATTTATTTGCAGTTTGTAGCACTGATCTACGGTACAGGATTTTTTTCTTTTTAGACAGAAGATGTAGGCAAGAGAATCTCAGTAATGCTGGAAATATGCCTCTGTCTCCCTTATGGAAATGGTGAGAGGTGAGATAAGTGGTGTTTATATACCTCTTTTCCTCTGTGATGTTCATAAGGTTTAAGAAGTTGGAGAGATTAAACACTGAGCCCTGTGCATGTTTTAGTAGTTTTATTTCCCCTGTGAGAATCTCCCCTGCTCTGTCCCCTTCCTCCTGCACTCTGGAACAGAGCCTTTGGTTTCTGTCCATGCTCAGTATCTAAGGACCACATTCCCCTCCTTCTGTCTTGAATGTCCCCAAAGGGGTTATATAGGCTGTGCCGCCTTCCCTTGGTTCACAGTGAAGGGGGCTTCCCTGTTTCAGAAGTCCCCAATGGGAGACACAGAGATCCAAGTTTCACTTCACCTTTTTCAGGCAGCTGTTTCCTGTCCTAGGGCTGGATTGGGAGAGGGGCCTCACCTCTCAGCACTGCTCCTTGTCCAGCAGTTTGGGGGTGGGGTGGTTTCAGAGTCAAAGCACTCTTGGGAAAGAATGAAGCCTGAAGACTGAAAAGTGTTAGTGCAGATGAGCAGGGTTAGGAAGCCCGTTGTTTTCTCAGTCAGCCATTTGTCAAGGTAGAATGTGCTGGGTGCACGGTTCTCAGAGTTTCCCCTCGTCCAGCAGCTTCCTGAGCCCATCACAGATCTTGCCAAGGTGCTGAGTGAAGCCAGGCCCGTAGAGGGCTGTGAGCAGGCCCGGGTCAGAGAAGTGATCGAACACGTGGCGGATGCGGCCATGTGACTTGGGCGTGAGGTGGTGCTCCACCAACTCCAGCAGCATATCCCGGCACTCGGTCAGCAGGCCGACCAGAACAGCAGCCTCAAAGGTGAAGTCCACCTCGCCAAAGCTCAGCGCCGTCATGGCACCCTGCCGCAGCTTCTGGCGAAAGCGGGTAGCCAAGGCCAGCTCACTGGGGCCAAAGGAGCCATTGCGGTGCAACACGGCCACCTTGACAGCCACCTTGATCAGGTCCTTGATTACCCTCTGGGCCTGGGGCCGGCTGTGCGTGTATTCCTTGGACACACGGTAGAGCTCGTCGAGCACCTCACTGCTTGTCTCGTCAATGAAGAGGTGAGCCACAGACCGGCCCGCCATCTTACTCAGTAGTTTCTTCTCTGCTTGCAGTGCCAGACTCTTAGAGCTGAAGGATTCCATGGTTCCTGGGGAGCAGGAAATGTGGTCAGTCACTAGAAGAAAGGCCACAGGCTTCCTTAGAGAAATGGCTTTTCCCCTTTCTGTTGCTTATTTAGCCTCTGTCTCATCATCATCTTTGTTTGTCACCTTTTCCCCCAGACCCTTCAGTCCTCTGGGCCTTGCTCCTGCTTTTGTCCTTATGTGCTGTAGGAAATCTTTTTTTTTTTTTGAGTCATTCTCACTGTCACCCAGATGGAGTGCAGTGGCATACTCACAGCTGCTATAACCTTGACCTGCTGGGCTTCCTTCCGCCTCAGCCTTCCAAGTAGCTGGAACAACAGGCACTTGCCATGATGCCCAGCTAATTTTTAAAATTTATTGTAGAGACAAGGTCTCGCCAAATTGCTCAGGCTGGTCTCAAACCCCTGAGCTCAGGCAGTCCTCTCACCTTGGCCTCCCAAAGTGCTGGGATTACAGGCATGAGCCACCACACCTGGGCTTGCTGTAGGAAATCTTTTTTTTTTTTTTTTTTTTTTTGAGTCGGAGTTTCACTCTGTTGCCCAGGCTAGGGTGCAGTGGCATGTTCACGGCCACCACAACCTCAACCTGCTGAGTTCAGGCAATCCTTCCGCCTCAGCTTTCCAAGTAGCTGGAACTACAGGCGTGTGCCACCATGCCCGGCTAATTTTTTGATTTATTGTAGAGACGAGGTCTCACCAAGTTGCCCAGACTGGTCTCGAACCTGTGGGTTTAAGCAATCCTCTTGCCTCCAACTCCTAAAATGTTGGGAATACAGGTGTGAGTCACCACACCTGGCTGAAATCTTAATCTCCAAAACAACCCAGAGGAGCCTTCCCTGGGTGGATGAATGTGGGCATACAGTAGGCTAGGCTGCTACAGGTTATCTCTAGGGGAAGTAGGCTTTGCTGCTACAGTGGAGAAGATAACATTTACCTGGTAGAGAATTCTTACAGCTACCTTTTTTTTTTTTTTTTTTTAGAATCATGGAGTACATGTGAGGATTTGTTAGGGCTTCTGATGAACCCTTCCCCCAATGGTGGGGCTGGTACACACTGGGTGGTTTGGTGTCCCTTATCCTCCCTCCCTCCATCCCACAGCTACCATTTTTGAACACTGACTATGTATCATACATCTATGAGGTGTATTACTATCCTTGCAAATGAAAGCTTTTGTTAAATAATTTACTGAAGATCAAACGCAACTACTTTACTGAACCCAAAAGCCCATGGCAGCTAGTGCTCCATACTGCCTTCAAAGAAGTAAGAAACAGGGCCAGGCGTGTTAGGAGGCTGAATCAGGAGGGTCACTTGAGGCCAGGAGTTCAAGATCAGCCTTGGCAACAAAGCAAGACCCCATCTCCACCAAAAAAATAGGGTTTCAGGAATCCTAAGAATACTAGCGTTTATTTATTTTTACTTTTATTTTTTGAGTCAAAGTCTCACTCTGTCACCCAGGCTGGAGTGCAGTGGCACAGTCATGGCCACCCCTGCCTCACCCTGCTGAGCTCAGGCGATCCTTCAACTTCAGCCTTCCCAGTAACTGCAACTATAGATGTGCGCCACCACGCCTGGCTAATTTTTTGATTCATTGTAGAGACGAGGGCTCACCAAGTTCAGAGCTCAGGCAATCCTCTCACCTCGGCTTCCCAAAGTGCTGGGATTGCAGACGAGCCACAGCGCCCTGCTGAATACTAACATTTACTGAGAACCTTCTATGTGTCGAGTGTTTTAGGTGTGTCATCTCAGTCTCCCAACCCTCCATCAGGTCGGTATCCTCCTTTTGCAACAACACAACTGAAGCTAAGAGAAATGAACAAATTGGCCATAGGCACTAGTTAATGAAATTGGGCTTCAAACCAAATAATCCAAAGAAAACCCTTTCCCTGGAATGCTCTCAGTTGAGCCTGAAGCACACCGAGGAAGGCCGAGAAACACACCTCGAGAAGGGTAGGCAATGCTCAGGGTCTAGGGTCTTGCTGGACAGACCCAAAGACTCTTTTGGGGGTGAATCAGCTGCCTGTGTCCAGGGTTCTCTCCCCGTGGTCTTTGCCTGGGGTTGTTTTGCTGCTTACTTCCCCCTCCCCTGCTCTGCAGGATGTGGCTGTGACCGCAGTGAGGAACAGCCTCACCCTCTCCCCCAACCAAAATGGGAGTCGGAAGAGTCCGGGGAGATGGGTACTTGGGGGGTTCTTTGCCAGCTGAATCATTCCAGGGGGAACCTGGAGCCTTGCTTTGCTCCCAGCTGTGCTGGGGTTTTCTGGACCAGCTCCCCAGCCGGAAGAGGAGATTGCTCCATGCGAGCCTTCCTTCCTCCTTGGCCTTCCTGTTACCAGCTCTCCATTGCCCCCGTTGCCATTTCACATTGGCTCCGCCGTCCTCTCTGTGTCTCTTTTTCTGTCTCCCTTTTTCTGGTGTCTGCATCTTCCCTGTGATCCCCTGGCCTGGCCGAGCTCTCCCTCTGGCCTTCACCCAGCCACCTGCGTGTCTCCTAAGACCTCCCCACATTTTTCATCACACACCCGTATCCACCCCCCATCCTTTAGTCCTGCCCCTACCCCCATCCCAAACCAGGTCTTTCTTTCAGAGGCTGCTTTGCCCTGGGGAAAACCACGCTCCACTGGGGACCTAAGAATTGCACAAGTGAGAGTTTCACGACATGGAAAGCTAAGGCTGAAAGAGCTGGAGACTCTTCCGCCACCATTACCCCTAAAGCCTACCCTTCTGTCACTGCCGGTTCCTCACCTGCTGTGCTGGGTGCCAGTCTTGCTTGCCTTGGATGTTCCCGGAAAGCTGGCAGAATGGAGAAGCTCCACTTAGAGTGCGAGGCCCTTGGGCTTGGCCCCGCCCCTTGAGCCCCGCCCACCCACTCTCTGTTCAACCTCCGGTTCTTCACCACTACCATCAAAGCCTATGGCCCAAGAACACTCTAGAAATAAGACAAAGGTAAAAAAAAAAAAAAAAAAAATAGGATTCCATGGGAAACAGTCTTAATTCTTTGAGGTGGGAAGGAGGGATTCGTACATCCCCTCTCTCAAATCAGTTTCTTTCCTTGAGATTCTGTCCTTGTGTTTCTGGGACTGGGAAGGATGTCAAGTCCAGGTTGCTGGGGTGTGAGTCAGTGGCTAAGGTTCTGAAGAGTGAAGGGTGGTACCCTGGGGCAACGGTCCCACAAGCACACTCTTCCAGTTCCTGACAGGTAAGGGCACAGACTACCTTCGCACCTAATCCGGGAGAGAGGAAGGAGCTGGGGCCCGGGCTGCCGAACCATATGTGACCACCAGGTGTCAGCACAGCACTGACCCACTAGAGGACTAAGCTCCTAAGCTCTGCAGCACTCAGGGGACACAAAAATGAGGGGAAGTCACAGTTGTTGAACGAGGCTGAAATATTTACCATCAAGAATCTTACAAGCTGGGCAGGGAGATCAGCTGAGGCATGGATAACTAATACAAGTCAAACAATGCCATTAACTTTAAGAGAGGTTTAAAGAATTATGAGAGTAAAGAAGCTTAGACTAATTCTGATAGGGCTGAAGAGGCAGGTTTAGAAGGAAGGATTCAACTATTTAATATCCAAGATGGGGAAGTGCTTCCCAGATAATGGGTGGCATAAGCACATACAGGGAATAAACATGGCACAGGGCATCCCCAGGAAGCAGGGATTTATTTTTTGTGTTTGGAGCATAGGTTGTTTGAAAAGGAAAAAGACCAGATAATGGCAGGCTTTAAAGAAATTGCTAGGCCGAGTACAGTGGCTCACGCCTGTAATTCCAGCACTTTGGGAGGCTGAGGTGAGAGGATTTCCTGAGCCCAGGATTTGAGACCAGCCTGGGCAACTTGGCAAGACCTCATCTCTACAATAAATAATTAGCCAGGCCTGACGGTGTGTGCCTGTAGTTCCAGTTATTTGATCGTGCCACTGCATTCCAGCCTGGGCAACAGAGTGAGACTCTGACTCAAAAATAAAGAAATTGCTCCGTTGGGCACAGTGGCTCAAGCCTGTAATCCCAGCACTTTTATTTTGTATTGTGAGCCCAGGGGTTCAAGACAATTTGGCAAGACTTCGTCTCTACAATAAAAAAAATTAGCCAGGTGTGGTAGCGTGCATCTGTAGTCCCAGCTACTTGGAAGGCTGAGGTTGAATGATTGCCTTAGCCCAGCCAGTTGAGGCTGTGGTGGCCGTGAGAGTGCCATTGCACTCCCAGTCTGGGTGACACCGTGAGATTCCAAATAAAATAAAATAAAAATTGCTCAGTCTCAGGAGGTCAAGGCTGCAGTGAGTCATGAGTACGCACGCCACTGTACTCTAGCCTGAGAAACAGAGTGAAACCCTGTCTCTACTAAAAAAAAACTATACATCTATACTTTTCTTTTTTTTTTTTTTGAGTTGGAGTCTCACTTTATCTCACCCAGGCTGGAGTGCAGTGGCACACTCATAGTCAACCGCAGCCTTGACCTGCAGGGCTCAGGCGATCCTTCCACCTCAGCCTTCCAAGTAGCTGAAACTATAGGTGCATACCATCATGCCCAGCTAATTTTTTAATTTGTTGTAGAAACGAGGTCTCAGCAAGTTGCCCAGGCTGGTTTCAAACCCCTGGATTCAGGCAATCCTCTCGGCTCCACCTCCCAAAGTGCTAGGATTATAGGCGTGAGTCACCATGCCCAACCCAGACCTTTTCTATAGGCAGTGGGGAGATATTAAAAGTGCTTGATCAGGGGAGTGAAATAATTAGCTCAGTGGGAACATTTTAGATGCTTCAGTAAACTTTTAGACTTGGCACAGTGGCTCATAATTGTAATCCCAGCACTTCGGGATGCTGAAGTGGAAGAATTGCTTCAGCCCAGGAGTTTGAGACCAACCTGGACAACATAGCAAGACTCCATCGCTACAAAAAAATATATGTTTTCAATTAGCCAGATGTGGTGCAAGCCTATAGTTCGGCTTGGGAGGCTGAGATGGGAAGATTGAGCCCTAAATTTGAAGCCATAAAGAGCTATGGCTGTGCCACTGCTCTCCAGCCTGGGCATCAGAGTGAAACCCCTATATTAAAAGACAGAAAAAAAAGTTAATTTTTTTTTAGCTGAGGAAAAGGTTTTTTTTGTTTTGTTTTGTTTTGTTGAGTTGGAGTCTTACTCCGTCACCCAGGCTGGAGGGCAGTGGCATGCTCACCTGCTGGGCTCTGGCAATCCTTCCACCTCAGCCTTCCAAGTAGCCGGAACTACAGGCGCGTGCTGGCTAATTTTTGATTTATTGTAGAGAAGAGGTCTCAACAAGTTCCCCAGGATTGGTCTCAAACCCGCAGGGTCAGGCAATCCACTCGCCTCAGCCTCCCAAAGTGCTGGGATACAGGCTGAGCCACCGAGCCCATCCAGAAAAGGAATTCTTGAAGGAATTGCTCAGTAGAATAGCTTGCTTAATCATAAGATGAGAACCCATGAGAGACCTTGGCGATTTGATGATTTTACAGGAAGGTGTTCTAGAAGGAGAGATGGCATTGGCAAGTTGGTCGGTTGTGGAAAGTTCAAGAGTAGATTGAAGTTCAGAAGCGGTCAGCGTCCCACGACTCCCAAAGGACTGGGCCTTCTTTTGGAGACAAGGCTGGGTCTTGACTCCTTGCCTATCCCCATGTCTTTCCTCATCATCCCCAAGGTCTAGAGCTGAGGGTCCTTGATACAACTTGACTGAGGAGATGCTGATAACTCTTTTAAGGAGTTTGGTAGCAAAGAGATGAAAAGAAATGGAAAGCTTACGGCAAATATCCGGATTGAGAGAGGGAAGGGACCATTTTTATCTTGTAGTTGAGTACATTTATAGGTTGAGAGGAGCCAGTGATACAAAGAAAAGGGGGTACTTACGGAGTAAGGTGTGGGGGCAGAGGGAAAAGAACGGATTAAGAGTTCGGGGGACACAGCCGGATGCAGTGGCTCATGCCTGTAATCCCAGCACTTTGGGAGACGGAGGTAAGAGGATTGCCTGAGCCCAGGGGTTCAAGACTAGCCTGGGCACGGAGTGAGACTCTGGCTCAAAAAAAAAAAAAGTTCAGGGGAGGAAAGTGGGAGGTATAAAAGGGGAGCTAACATCCGTTGGGTATACTCTGCTAGATGTTATATAAACATCTCTAATTCTCACAATACACTAGTGACTGAAATGTCACTATATCCCTTTTGCTGATGGAAAAAAATGGAAGCTTAAAGAGGCTAAATAAGCTGTCCCAAAGTTACAGCACTAGCACATGGCAACATGGGGGGGCCATGTGGGGTTCTCAAGGCTGTGTTTTTTCTGATAATTACCTCACAAGGTTATGGGGCGATAGTGTCAATCTCATAATAGATGTGGCAGCATTCTGCTTCTGTCAGCTCGAACAATGCACTGATCACACACTCTGGGGACAAGGCTAGGAGGCACTACCAAAATCTCAGGAAAAGGAAGAGTCCTTTTTGTAAGAAATGTATAATCTAGTTGAAAAATAAGGGGAATAACTTCCGAATCCACAGTTCTGTGACTGTCTTTTTTTTTTTTTGAGTTGGAGTCTCTCTGTTGCCCAGGCTGGGCTCAGACAATCCTTCTACCTCAGCCTTCCAAGTTGCCGGAACTACAGGTGTGCACTACCACGTCCAGCTAATTTTTAAAAATTTATTTATTGTAGAGATGAGGTCTGGTCAAGTTGCCCGGGCTGGTCTCGAATCCACGGGCTCTGGTAATCCACTTGTCTCAGCCATCCAAAGTGCTGGGATTACAGGCTGACCACTGAGCCTAGACGAAGCAAACAGTATTAACTATACCTATGCTAAGCTTTGGGGTCCTCACTGTTTTCCTGGATAGTTAATTTCACAGTGCTGCCTCTGAGTAAGAAAAAAAATGGCTAAATGATGATATCGTGAATGTATGAAACACTTTTGAGTTTACAAAACATTTCGCCTATGTTATCTTATTTGATCCTGTGTGGCAGGCAGGAAGATAATATGTCCATTCACAGATGACAGACTCCGCCTTAGAGATAAGTGGTGAATCAAGCTTGGTCTTACTCACTCCACATGGTACTCTATGTAATTAATGTAATTAACAATACTTCTTGAATAATGTCTATTTGAAACAGAATGAAATGTTTTGCACTTAATTGGATGACTCCACTTATTTGAAAAAACATTCAGAATGGAGCAGTGCTGTTTGGTTTAGCTGAGGTTTTACCATGGTTAGAATCAGTGCTTTCGTATCAGATCAGGAAAGGAAAGTTCAGTATGGTTTAAAGCAGTCAAGCAAGACATCAGCCTGACGTAGCTAGAGATAGTTCATAGCTTTTAATCTTTTTTTTTTTTTTTGCTTTTAATCTTTGATGTATTTATTTCTTCCTCTACTTACTGTATGCCAGGCATTATGACTAAGTACTGGGGATAAAAAAAGACAAAAGACAAGCTTCCTGTCTTTAGACTAAGTGGTAAATGAAAAATCCACATGGAAGTATCCAATAAACAATTATATCAATGAGTTTACAGTCAGGAGAAAGACCTGAGTTGAACACCTAGATGTTATGGTGGGCAGCTTAGAAGCAATTATTGTAACTGTTGGTGTGGATTATCTTGAGATCGTGTAGATTACAAAGAGGTGGCTAAAGACATGGCCCTAGGGAACACCAACATTTAAGGATAGGTCAGAGAAGGCTGAGAGTCCATGTGGATAGAAGTGAAGCCATTCATTCATTCTACATATGTATTTATTAGGCTCCTAGTCTCTGTCAAGAGAAGGAAGGGCCCCAGAAGCCAAAAGAGAAGAGCATTTTAAGGAAGGAAAGGTCAACAAGGCCAAATGCCACAAAGAGGGAAAAGGATAGATACCGAAGAGCTGTTCATTGACTGTGACCAGGAGGTCATCGGTAGTCTTTTTTTTTTTTGAGTTGGAGTCTCACTCAGTCGCCCAGACTGGAGTACAGTGGCCGCTCCCGGCCACCGCAGCCTCGACCTGCTAGGCTCCGGCGATCCTTCTGCCTCAGCCTTCCAAGTAGCTGGAACTACAGGCGCGCCATCGGTAGTCTTAATGAGAGCAATCTCAGTCGATTTATGGAGGCAAGATCTAAAATGATTGAGAATGAAAATCATGCCAGGTGCTGTGGCTCAAGCCTGTAATAAGCACTTTGGGAGGCAGAGGCAGGAGGATTGCCTGAGCCCAGGGGTTCGAGACTAGCCTGGGCAACTTGGCGAGACCTGATCTCTACAATAGATTAAAAAATTAGCCGGGCGTGGTGGCACGTGCCTGTAGTTCCAGCTAGTTGGAAGGCTGAAGCAGAAGGATCGCCTGAGCCCAGCAGGTTGAGGCTGCGGTGGCCGGGAACGTGCCACTGCCCTCCAGCCTGGGTGACAGAGACTCAAACTCAAAAAAAAAAAGAGAATGAGAATCATGAAATGAATATAAGTGTAGGTGACTCTAGAAGCTTAGCTCAGAGAGGGAGCGAGAAATTGAGTGATGACTAAATACAGACAAAAATCAAGAGGCACAAAGCTCTTTGTTCTTTTTGTTTTGGGGGGGGGGT